>BPLR01006956.1:0-112699 GCA_021605095.1 Caerostris extrusa | reverse complement strand
TTTAATTATTTAAAATACAGTTAGTATTTTTTTCATTAGTAGTTTTATTAATGATTATGCAAAGTCATGCAATGAAAAACTTGATAAATTTGAGTATAAGGATATAATTATTTAAATTAATTATTTTATTTTTCAAGGTTTTTATGTAAGTAATATGTAATAATTAAACAAATTTTGACGAAGAATAAACAATTATTCAATAACTTAACTACTGACAGTTTAAAGAAGCGAAATGCAACGATCTGCTCATTCATAATCGCGAAATCTTTTTCAGAAAATGGCTATTAATTTAAATCTAATCTAATCTTCAAATCGGTTCGAGGCATCAAAGGCCGAATCAATTTATAAGAAATTAATTTGATTCGGCAACTGTACACTTTAAAAGCAATTTCATTTCTTTCAGATCTCTACGACAATTCCATCATCAAAAGTATCTTGAGGACCAATAAATCTCTTTGGGTTGAATGCGTTTAGTTAACAAATGGTTTGGTAATTTATCACAGCTTTAGTCAGCGTCGAGAAATTACTTTGACACATACATGGGCGGAGACTTTGATTAATGAAAAATTTGAAAAAGCACGCTGAGTTATGTCAGTCAGAGATGATGCAAGGCCTTTTCCGATTGAAGGACGACAATGTTTTTGTCTCAACCTGGTGAGAATTTCTCTCCCATTTTTTCTAATTTTATGGTTTTTCTTAGATTAATAAATGGATGAAATTCTTTAATTAATGATTCTTTTATTAAACATATTGCAGGAAAAACAGTCGATATAATTTGTATTAAAGAAAGAATGAATAAAAATGTTAATGGTCTTATTTACAACTTCTTTTTTTCATCAAATTAAGTTTTGCTGGAGTAAAAAAAATTCTGTCATAATCAAATGTGAAACTAAATTCCAGGACGCTTGAGGAATTTTTTCAATTTTTGTCGGTTTCTTCAATTAATAAATTGGCCTTGTAGTAGTAGTGGTGGTGATGGTGGTGGTTGTAGTAATAGTAGTCGTAGTGATGGTGGTAGTGGAGGTGGTAGAAATAGTAGTGGTAGTGGTGGAGGTGGTAGCAGTAGTGGCGGTGGTGGTGGTGGTAGTAGTAGTGGTGGTGGTGGTGGTTGTAGTAGTAGTAGTAGTGGTGGTGGTGGAGGTGGTGGTAATATTAGTAGTAGTAGTATATGATGATCGAAATTTACTTTTCATAATTATTAGCAGGTTATAAAGTGATTTTAAGTGATTTCATAAACAATTTTAATTATCGTAGTACGGTTAGTATTTTTATTAATAGTTTTGCTACTCATTACACACAATCATGCAACGCAAAAAGTGATAATTTTGAGCATAAAAGAGATATATTCTTAAACTAATTTTTTTAATTTTTAAAAGGTTTTTGTGTGAGTGTTTAATTATTTAATTAACAAAATTAAACCAAATTGTTGACAGATAATAAACAATTATTCAATGACTTAATTAATGACAGTTTAAGCGAGATCATCATTCATTACCGCGAAATCTTTCTAAGAATGGCTATTAATGGAAATCTACTCTAATCTCTAAATCGATATGGAGCATCAAAACAGCCAGATCAATTTATGAAATTAATTTGATTCGGCAACAGAGTACACTTAAAAGCATTTCATTTCTCAAAGATCTCTACC
The DNA here is from genome assembly GCA_021605095.1 of Caerostris extrusa. NCBI lineage: Eukaryota > Metazoa > Arthropoda > Arachnida > Araneae > Araneidae > Caerostris > Caerostris extrusa. The sequence continues at coordinate 111,051 of BPLR01006956.1, read as the reverse complement.
ACGCAATTCTATCATCCAGTATCTTGAAGACCAATAAATCTCTTTGCAGGTTTTGAATTACGTTTTGAGTTGAAAGCGCAAATGGTTTGGTAATTTATCACAGTTTTAGTCAAGCGTCAAGAAATTGCTTGACTTTTTATACACGGGCGGAGATTGCAGTTAATGAAAAAGAATTTGAAAAAGCACGCTGAGTTATGTCAGTCAGGATAATTAAAGGCCTTTCAGTTGAAGGAGACGACAATGTTTTTGTCTCAACTTGGGGAAATTTCTCTCTATTTTATTCAAATTTTGTCTGTTTTCTAAGATTAATAAATGATTGATTATTTAATTAATATTTTTATTAAACATAATGCGAGAAAAGCTGACGATATAATTTGTGTGTAAAGAAAGAAGGAATGATGCACTATTATGTATTGTAATGGTTTTGTTTACAACTTCTTTTCATCAGATTTGAGATTGCTCTGAAAAAAAAAAATCATAAGCAAATGTGAATTTAAATTCAAGACGCTTGGGAATTTTTTAATGAATTAAGAATAACATATCTGTTTATGATGATTTTTATTGGAATTTGGAGGTTTAAGTTTCTTTTAAAGAGGCTACGCGAAAATATAACACTTTTAAAATTTTGTAACCAATACGCAGTTTTGTTTTTATGTTAATCTTTTACATGCATGCAGAATTATTAGAACATTCTATTGCATATTATTGGAACATAGAAGTGAGTTTTCATGCATCCTGATTGGACCATGTTTGACAGAGGAATTGATGTTATAGTGTGCGTTGAAATAGTAAATATTCAGTTGAATATAATATTTTTTTAAATAATAAATTAATTCTTAAATTACAACTGGATCATGTTTGTTTTTAATCTTTCGACAAACTCCTGAAGCTCTCTCAAACTCTTTAAAAAAATCTATTCTAGAATAAAAAACAACCTATCTATTCTATTTAAATGACAAAACAAGGACAAATAGAGTACTTAAAAACAATATTTTGGTTTTATTTTCCGTTGTAAAACAATCACACACACACAACAACGTCCCAATAAAAGGGGGTTGTTAAAATACCATCTGTCCCAGTTAACTCATTCAGAAAACTGGCATCATGCCAAAAGGGAAATAAAACCCTTAAAAGGAATCAAATATTCTTAAGAAATGTTTCCTTTTCGCCGACATGCAGCTGTCAAGTTATCTATTCGCAGCAGATACCACTCTCTTATACTGAATAAATAATTCTTTGGTATTTATTTCAACATGAGGTTATTCATAAATGCACATGGCATGTTGAATTTACCTACATACACCAAGAAAATTCTCTCTTCATTTGACATCTCGTTTAAGTGCCTTATAAATCTTAATTTTTACTTCCTAAGAGATGATAGATAGATGCGACTATTTTCACCAAAACTTCACCTAGCCAATCTTAAAAAGCTAAGACATTAATCCTCAGCGCCACAAAGAGTCTTAAAAAATAAAAGCGCCCACCACATCAAAACCACCTTTTTTCCTCACTTCTTTAACGTTTTTTACTTACTAGTACACCCCTACTTATCCCACCAAGATTTTTTTTTTTTTTTAAAAAGTGTCATCTTTCTTTTCTTCCGACTTTTTTGAAGTTTTCTACGGTCTTATTTTTAAGTTGTTATTATTTTCCACACGCACAACCTTGAGTTCAGCGAATGTTAAAGTCCAAAAATAATTTATATCACTTCTTTTACAAAATTTGAAAAATTTTTTTCTCTGAGAAGTTTTCCTTCCTACGAAATATTCTGGAATTTTGATAAAAATATGGGTTGAGTTATGCAGTAAAATCACATTGACAGGAATTTTTCTGCATGTTTGCTGTTTAGAAAACTATATTTGGCTTCTTGTAGCGGTGTAAAAGAAACACACATTGCTTTTCAATAACTATAAAAATTATAAGATTTCTTTTATAATAATACTTTAAAAAAGTATGATGTAGGAAGATAATAACTTTAGGAATAAAGAAACTGGAAAAATAATGATATATTTTTTCATTTTTTTGAACTATTTCTTTACAAAAATCTTGTAAATAACTGATATTTTGATAATTTAGTTTGAAATTATGAAATTTACTACAATTCTGGAATTAAAGTTCAATTATTATAACAAATTGACCTGTGGCTGAGCATATGGTATTTCAATTTTTTTCTTTTTTAGGATGTTGTCACTGTCCTACGACATCTGTGTGAAATGGGACGTCAAATATTCATTGTGCTTGATATTTGAGCTTGGTTTTGTGAGATGCTTAAAATGATTCCGGCGATTTTTAAAAATGTCTCTTCAATCGACTCAAAAACGTTATCCCCGGTGGTCTTTTGAGTTTAGGTAATAGCCTCCAGTAGCACGATGCTAAATCAGGTAAATACGGTGGTTGTGAAACGATATGGATTTCCTTTTGAGAAAAAGAACCTTTTGAGTCACAAAGAATCAATGACAAAGAATCACTTTCCTTTTGAGTCACAAAGAATCAATACAGTGTGAGCTGGCACTTTCAGTGTTTTCGGTACCAATCAAGATTTGACGAGTTTGAAGGCCAAAAACATGTTTTAAAATAGAATTTTGAAATTCAACATCAGCAGCAAGGTCTCTAATTGTAGATAGACGGTTTGCAAGCGCCAAATCTTTAATTTTTTGGACGTGAGCTTCGTCGGTTGAGATTGATGGTCGGCCAGAGGGTCTTCGTCGTCAACGCGTTCTCTCGCCTTCTTTGAACTGTTTATACCACTTCTAAACATTTCTTTCCAATATAGGAATGTTATCGAATGCCTTCTGCAACATTCTATACGTTTCCGCAAACAAAATTTAACGCAAGTTCTTGCTCAATTAATTCAGACATTTCAAAAATTGCTGAATCAGTTTTAACATGTCACAAAACCAAGCGTAACTCAAACACTAATGAATATTTTGACGTAAAATTTCATACAGATGTCAAGGACAGTACCAATAACTAAAAAAAAAAAAATTGAAATGCCCGGGAAATTTAAATTGAAAAACTGGTTTTACTTTTTGGACGCAGTAGTAGCACAGTATAGCGATTTTAAAATAGTTTTAGCCAGAAAGACTGTGCCATTGCTTTCAATGCATACTAAGAAATATCACCAGGAAATGTGAATTATCATTCGGAAATTCATAAGCTATTACCAATATTTAATAAAAATCGTCAAAGCATTTCTCATAAAACGTAATTAAATTTCTCTAATTTAATGTATAATAATAAATGTTTGTAATTCGTTAAGGCTGGCAAGAGCTTATTGCAGACCATAAGGATTTGTGATCAATTTTGTGTACAGAAATTAAATTAGAAAAACTTAAAATATTCAGAAATTGTTTAAGATGTTGTATACTAGTATTTATCTTATGTAATATGACAAAAAATGTGAAATAATTATCCAAATATGGCGGTTTCAAAATAATAAAAGTTTTGCTGTGATTATTGTCTATGAATATATAGTTCCTTTTTCTTTAAAATATTAAAAATAAATTTAATAACGAACATTTTAACAATCGATGAATTTAAATTGTAGGGAATCAATCTAATATATTAGATTAAATTTATGCATAATATTTAATTATAGTAATTCGATAATATGGAAAATTTTCGCCTGGCTTGAAATCGGTAATGTGTAATAACGAGTTTGATGGTTTAAATAAAGGTGGAATAAAATTCCTCATGTAATAACTTTAAAATAATCAAGCTGTAAAATGTTATGTGCATTAAACTTGAACGTAAATATGTCTTCCTCAAAAATATGATAAATTATTTCTAAAATATGAAAATGCTTAAATTGCATTCATGTACTCGCTTGATTATTAAACTCACTTGATTATGATCACTATTTAAGAAAATTTAAGATGTATAGACTATGTTTGTCAAACATGCAAATGGATTAAATTTATATAGATTTTAGAAATTCGTTTTAAAATTTTGTGCCTAAAGACCGTCTGCCTACTGTTGGATTTCGAGACAGAGATGATTTATTTTTACAGGGTAACGTTGTCAGCCCTGCCCAATGGTTTACAGTCATATTATACAGGAAACCTACGGTTTAAAGTAGATTTTGAACCACCACAAACCGCCATGGCACCGCCGAATTCGAACCTGAAACCTATGGCACTGAAAACCAGAGCGCTAGATGTAATGTATATACTTATAATAATTAAGATTTGTGATAAATTTCAATTAGTTGGTTGTTGGATCAGTAACACTTTACCTGCATTTTCGCTTGTAGCAAATTCAGCATAACCCAGGATATATCAAGGAAGGTGTTAAATTATTTATTGTGCCACTATAGTTTGCCCCAAATATCTTGGTGCGGCAACAATTTCCTTCATTTCGGGCGGATTTATCATACCCAGCACCCACAAGTAGTAGGCTTTTGAACTAGTCTCCCTTAATTTGAAAGCCTATTTTTACATAGGCTTTACTATACAGTTACAATTTTCACTTATACGTTCAATAAATATAGTTCACAACACAAATTAGTACTGCATCCATAAAAAATTACTCAAATTACGGGAATAAAAGTATAGTTTAAAAAGAATTGCAAGTCAATACAAAAACTGATTTTTTTCTTTCATCTATATTACAATTGTTTATACCTTAGTTAATGAAATATAGAAAACATATTATGATAATGAAGCAATTACATCCCTAATAAAATGCATATACAAAGACATAAATGTCTCATATTCTGCTGAATTTTTTTTTCTTTTTTTTTGCATAACCTATTTTTCTGCTATTGCATGCGAATAAAAGGAAATACGACACAAATTGGATAATCTTATTAAGGCTATAAATGAAATAAATATGCCATGTGAGGATGTCGATGCTACATTATGTCTTTTATCTTCTACTTCACAATGACAAAATTAAAAGCAATATCAATGTTTCTAAAAACTTTATCATTTAACGAATTCACCCGTTCACAGTTTACAACAATTTAAAAAAATATTCACAGTAATAAATAACGATTTATGTTAATGTGGGTAATTAATTTTTTATTCTTGGGTAGGTAAATATATATGCTAATCTCTCGATATGTAAGGGCCTAATTTTTCTTCTGGTTAGATTTTCTAACATTAATTTTGATTCGTTTCTTACGAGATTAAAAATACTTTATTGATACTTATTTACTTTAATGATATTTCAGCTTTAAAATGTAAAATATAAAAACATTAATTTATTTATTATAAAAATAAAAATAGAAGAAAGATGTTAATATATAACCATGAGTGAAATATTTCTATAATTTCAAACTGTTCTATAATTTTTATATTACTAAGGTATATATAAATTTCTATTAATTCTATTTTTGAAATATTTCTTATTTTATTGTTTACATTTTAACGTAACGATGATGAATATTATATTTTTAATGTTTTTAATAGATTAATACAATATAGTTGTAAGTTTAATGCTTATATTTATTAGTTTTTCAAGGAGTGAAAGAATTTACTATTTTATTCCATTAATTATTCCAAAAATCCAATATTTATACGAAGAGTGCATCAATATTTTAAGGCAACCATTAAAAGATTTGTTGATTTAAGAAACCATTAATTTTAACATATAGAGAAAAAAATCAATAAATTTTTCGACAATCTTTTTTTTTCTTTTGCCCATCATGATATTTTATAAATTGCATCTAAATTTATTTCAGAAGCCGCTAATAAATTTTCCGAATTCTTCATTGACGAAAAGGAAATAGTTAGATGGAAAAGAGAGTCTTTATCCCAACTTCAGTAATTGATAATCTTAAGATCTTCCCAAAATAGAATTTTCAATTGCCGCTACTGGAGTCTCCATTATTCCATTATTTGTATTATTTGTCTCCATTATTTGTATAAAATGTTTCAGTTAAAATATTGATTGTGGAATTGTTTTTAGTATTAATATTTTCTATCTTCTTTAAATAATTCATAATAAATTTATAAATTATTTATTATTTATTTCTGCATCTTAAAATGGAAAATAAAATGAAAATAATAATTATTCATACATTTTGTATTAGTTATATTGAAAAGATTACTAGTGAGATAACAATGAATGTTCAAAATAACTGAAGATTAATGTAATAAAAAGATGTTTATTATTGCTAAACTTTCAATTCCATAAATAAATTCTTCAATATTTATAATACAAATATTTTTAATTTAATTTTTTTCCTCTTTTTTAATAAGTCCTTTAATTATTAATTTTTCTTTCTGCCTTTAAAATTTATATTCATTTAAGTTTCAAAATTTGTCAAATTCTTCATTGATGAAAAGAAAAAAAGTTAAATGGAAAGAGGATCTTTGTTCCCACTTCAGTAATTGCTTCCAATTTCCGCTGCTGGAGTCTCCATTATTCCACGTTAAATATTAGAAATATTGTTCGAAATGCTTTTAGTTTTCTATGAAAAAATTTAAATAGCCTTTAATCTCTAAGATTTCCAGTACATTTAAATTGTCTAATTTCGACCAGAGATAGTTAAAATTTCAAATTTATATTAAGTATAGATATGAGCAAAACTATTTAAAATCTTTTAAATAAATCTGCTTGTGACTTTTTACCATTCATTAGTCTTGGTATAATCAATACTTCACAATGGATTAAGTTTTGTAACAGATGTTTTTGTTATGTTGGTAAATTTATTGTAGGATTGAGCTTTGTAATTGAAAAGTTGTTACATTTTGAATGAGTTCGGTAACCTATCACATTTATATCAATAAACAATAAATGTCTCTGAATAAATGTTGATGAATCTGAGTTTCGTATTATACACATATTAATACAAAAATAATTAAAAACAAGTAAAATCGTTTATACAATAACATATTTTAAATGCTAACAAAATACAAATTTTTTGTATTCAAAAAGGAAGCAAAAATTACGAATTAGTTAGATGATAGCAATTTGAATAGATTTAGGTATTGTAAACAGTTTAATTGAATAGATTTAATTAGATGATAAATTAATTGTATAGATTTAGTTATTGCAAATAGCTTAATTGAATAGATTTAGTTATTATAACAGTTGATGAATAGATTTAATAGATTTTTTTAGATTTAATAGATAGAACAGTTTGAATAGATTTAGTTATTGTAAATAGCTTAATTGAATAGATGTTATTGTAAATAATTTAACTGAATAAATTTAGTTATTGTAAATTGCTTAATTGAATAGATTTAGTTAGACGATAGCTGATAAATGATAGTGGACTGATAAAGAGGTTTTATTACACATTAAATATCCTTAAGCCAATATAAAGTTAACGTAGTTTTTCTGAAACAAATGTCTATATTGATTCGGGATCTTTTCTGTGTATCTAGTTACGAAACAGAGGGGCCTGCTGGGCAGAGAAAAGCTGGCCAAAATAAAGAGGCTCTCCTAATGCTGGGCCTTAAGCTCCACTTCTCACTATAATTGGTCTGGGAATGGAGTAATGCAAAATAAAGAATAGACCGCTCTGCAGTGGACAGTTCTGTCATCAATAGAGTGAAGGTCATTAAAATGAAATTTGTTCTCCCTTTCAGCCTTTTACAAATTTCATGGCCTTCATTAGTGGATGTTTATGTTGTTAGAGTAATAAATGTGAATAAGATCATTTTAAAGGGATTAAATATAGAATCATTTATTTTTTTCTTGATATATTGAAAGTTGATAAAATTCAAAATTTATTATTAGAACAGAATAAATATGTTGAACTGAAATATTTTCAATAGATGGCTAGCAATGATCCAGATATTAGATCAAGGAATATTTAATATAAAAAAGAATTACTAGTATTTTAATAAAAAGTCAATATTGCTTTTATGTTGTAGGAAATATTTAATTAAAAAAGCTTATGATTTTTTTAATTTTTTTCAAAAAGATTACTTAGTTATAAAACACTACAAATGAAATATGTTGCAATAATAATTTTTGAAGCATACTTATCATTTATTGTTAACTAAAAACCCTGTTAAAATAGAAACAAATTATATTGATTCAGAATAAGATTAAAAAGCAAATTAATTTGACTTTCTGAAAAAAATATTTTTATAAATTAAATATATTTCATCTATGCTTCCCGTTGTATATATAAGAGTTTAATAGGCACGTTAATAAAAGCAAATATTATTCTTATTAGATTAAAATCGATTCATTGATATTAATTGCATTTGAACATTTTTATTATGGATAGACAATTGATAGAGAATGAATATAAAATAATTTAATAATATTGAACTGAAATGCTTTTCTAGAGAAAACTTTGGTTGATTGAATAGAAAATAATTTTTCATGATAACTAGAATTGAATCTGTCGTCGTTCAAAAGTTATATTATCTATCATAAAAGTTTTTTCTGTTAGTTAAAAGTTATAAATATTAACAGCTAATTAAAATATTTCTTTTTATTACTTAGATATTAAAAAGATCAAGTTTAATAATCAAGCAGTGAAATACTTTTAACAATAAAAATTAACCTTTAAAATGACTATTGTAATGACGATTAAAATTGACAATAATTTTTTTTTTAATTTGATAAATACACGAAACTTGTACGTGTAAATATAACAATTTATAACGACAACTAACTATTTAATAAAAACCAACTTATAAAAATAGGGTATTTAAGGATGAAAATATCATTCACTAATTATGAATTATTGATATCAGTCATCAGTAATTTATATTATTGATGGCTACATATATATAATGGATGTTTTTCACAGAGTGTAATTAAACTGATAATAGCTGTAACTAATACGCAGGAGAATCTATTGAGAATGGAGGATTACAGAAGGAGATCCTATTGAGAATGGGACTCTATGGACATCATTCTATGTGATTCTAAGGAGAACATCTCGCATCAACACATAACATGCTTGGTTGGCCATAAGATATGGATTATTCCAGGAGATTATCTATGAAAATTCTCCTGAAAAAATTCTATCTTTTATTACTTGTCGATGGATTTTTGTTTTTTGCATGTGGAAATCAAGATCCACCACTGAACGATAGCAACAAAATTAATCACAGCATACATGGAAATATTTAAAAGGAAGGATTTTGAATTTTAAAACGTTAATTAGCCTCTGATATTAATAAAAACTAATTAGCATTGTGATGTATAATTCATTTGACAAGTTACTACATTGCGCTGACAGTTAATAAGACATTTCAATACTTTTGAATGGAAAAAAATTATATGAATTTGTAAAACTTTTGTAACTGGTTACTCGTTATTTGGTTATTACTAGTCAATGAAGTTTTCATTTCATACATGTTTAAATCAAGATCTACTGATTAACGACAGCAACATAAAAAGACACAACGTACATGAAAACATTTAAAAGATATGATTTTGGAATTTTAAAATACCTAATTATTCATTGGTATATTAAAATCATAAATAATACGGTGAGATATAATTCATTTAACAAATTGTCCCATTGCACAGACAGTTAATGAGGCATGTATTTCAATACTTTTGGATGAAAGCAATTATTCGAATTTGTTAAACTCTTTTAACTGATTAAATAAAAGCATTTGCCCACTAAAAACTATAAGTGCAATAAAAATTCTACCTATTTTTAACTATCATATTTTTGTTTAGAATTAAAAAATTATCTAATATTTTTAAATAATTATAGTTTTTTAGACAGCTAATAAGGCATTTCAATACTTTTTAATGGAAAACAGCTATATGAATTTGTAAAACTCTTTTTAACTGATTTAATAAACGATTGCATTTTGTTTTAAATGAAAAATATATACATTATTTTAAATAATAATAGCTTTTTACATAAGTATTTTATTATAACGTAATAAATACAATAGCTCATTTGTGTCTCCTTGAGACATTCTATTCTGATGTGATACTTAAAATATCAAACGGACTGTCAAACGAAGCTTCCCTGCAAGTCAACTCACAAAAACATGAAACGACAATTAAATTTTAAAAGCTTTGTATTTATAAATATGCTAAACATACAATTATCATCATAAAACATGATATTACACAACATTATCTTCATAAAACATGATATTTAAAGACCTAAAGAATTTGTTTTACTTTAAAGAATAAGATATTCTTTAGAAAAGTTCCATCGATTTATAAAGTTAAACGGTCATAATCAATATCTGTCCTCCTTCCAAACTTGTTACAACCTGATAAATGCTCCAGTTTCTTTTAAATGACAAAAAAGGGGGGAAGAAACTATGTCCAAAGAAAAGTTTTCTCGGCATGTGGATTACAAAGTAAATTATTGACAGGAAATTCCTGCGAAAGCTAATTACAAAACTTCCGAGTGTTTGTCTTGGAAAGTGCAGTGAAAAACTTTTACACGCAAAATTACACAGTGCTAAAACGCAGTCACCTTTCACCGTCGAGCACACTTTTCGCAAAGTTAAATTGTCAGAAAGTTTCACATCATTTAGTTTCTGCTTCTTCATCAAGGTGTTTAAAAAGGATTAAAGTCATGAACAACACGTTCTTTTTAATGTTGATTGCCATAATTAATCGAGATAAGCAAAAGCATTTACCGAAAATTAAACGTGTTCCTGTATATACTACTGTGTCCAAAATGTAAGATCAATTTTCCATTTAAAATTCCTGGGTATATAGAATTTCAATTTGTTTTTCATTTTTAGGTTGCTGGCACTGTCCTGACATTCACGACACTGTCCTGTCCTCGACATTGTCCTGTGTGAAGAAATTTTTTACGTCAAAATATTCATTACGCTCTGCTTTTGTGAGACGCTAAAACTGATTCCGGCGAGTTTTGAAATATCTGAATTAATTGAGCAAAAGAATTTGAATTCACTTTTAAGTTTGGGAAACGTATAGAAATGTTACGGTAGGCATTCGGTGAGCGTTAGAAAGGGTATAAACAGGTCAAAAGAAGCCAGAGGAGGCGTTGAAGATTAAATGTCCGCTGGTCGACCATCAACCTCAATCGACGAAGCTCACGTGGTCCTAAAAAATTAAAGGCAAACCACCTTGCAAACCGCCGATTTACAATTAGAGACCTTGGTGCTGATGTTGGAATTTCAAAAGGATCGGTCAATTCCATTTTGGGCCTCAAACGCGCAAAATCTCGATTGGTACAGAAACCACTGAATGCGCCAGCTCACACTACATTGATTCTTCATGATTTTTTAGACAAAAAATGAAGTCCATATCATTGCAGAACCTCCGTATTCACACCGTGCTATTTCTGGCTATTCCCTAAACTACAAAAACCACCTGGGGACACCTATTTGAGTCGATTGAAGAGATTCAACGTGAATCGGGGAGCGCCTTGAAGGCCATCCTTGCCGATGACTTTTTAGCATGCATTGAGGATTGGAAAAAAGTTGGCATAAGTACATTGTGTTCGGAGGAATTACTTTTGGAGGCGATGAAATAAATTTGTAAGAGTAAATAAAGAGTTTTTGAAAAAAGATCAGAAGGGCGTGTGTATCAAAAGGAACTGGTGCCTTTAAAGTTGCCTACAACTTTAGGTAGTTCGAATTCTATGTGAGTGCCAAATTTGGTAACTTCAGGTTGCAAAATAGTGAATTTTGCAAAGAACGAACAGACATTCACATTTTATTTAAAAAAATAACTCTGATATGTACCGTTCTTCTTCTTCATTAACGCAACGGCACTATTATTGGACTTAAGGTCGACAACCCTACCCCGTGAAAAGAAAACATTTCTGTCTCGAAATCTGCCAGAAGGCAGACGGTCCTGGCCCACCATGGTGCTGTTGCGCCAATAAAGAAGAATAATAATTTATTTTGCTAATCATTAGTATTAATCTCATGACGATTACATATATATGTTTAAGTTTATAATTTAAAATTGTAAAAATATATTTCTCCTATAATAAAAAAATATAAATAAATAAAAATAATAAAATGAAAATACAAATATTTTTCCTACACTATTCAAGTTTGTTTTTTTTTTTTTTTAATATTAAAAAAAAAAAAGAATTTGTCTCACTTATTATCGTCACAATTTTAATTATTTAATACTATTATACTGAAATGTATTAGCCATTTTTAAATGAAATTTAAGAAATATGTCGTTTGAAGCTATATTTTCTTTTTAAAAATAAATACTCATAAATCACTTTATAAAAAAAAAAATATATATATATATATTATTCAACTTTACTTTATTTTGGGGGAAAAAGTTCAGAATTTTGTGAAGCATAAATCTTAATTTATGAATACTAATTTTAACAGAACGTGGTTCCTCTAAGCATTTGATCAATATTGATCATCATAAATGAGTTTAATCATTAGCTATCTTGTTTTAATCATTAAAAAAAAATATTTTAAATATTTTTTTGTATTAATCTGTAATGCGATCAAACAAATTTCATTCTAATATCATGTTTCTTTTTAACATCTATCTTTTTGTTAAAGTAAATTATTATTTCTTCGGAAATTTTTTTTAAAATTTGAAGTATGAAACGGAAACACAAAATTACAAACTATATTTCTTTTGAAAGATAGAAAGCCTTTGATAAAGGGACAATATATTATATCCAATAAATTATTATAAAACAATAATTATTATTGTTTAATAATAATTATTATTAAACGATAATTAATACATTATTATTGTTAATTAAACAATATTACCTGTTTAATTAACAATAATTTTTATATTCCATAAATTATTTATAAGCAATTGCTTAAATTTAAAATGTTTCGTAGGGTAAATATCATTCTTCAACTGATCACAAAATTTAATAATCACTATTAAATAATAATAATAATATTAAATAATGGAAACAAAAATACTATTAAAATAATAATAATAATAGCAGTACTATTAAATTCTACTAATAATAATAGTACTATTAAATAAAAATAAGAACATGTTTTCTACTTCATTGACGCAACAGCCCCATGTGGTGGGCCAAGGCCATCTGCTAATAATAGTTTCGCGATAGGAGATGCTTTCATTTTCATTGAATAGGGTTGTCAACCCAACGCTCTGCAGTCATATTGGACCAGGATCTACTGATTAAAGTGTTATAGTTTTAAACTTAGTGTTTAAAATGGATTCGAACCATTATAAGCACCCATGGCACCACAGAGACATTGAAACCGAAACCTGCACTAGATACTCAGCCATCAGACTCCAATAATATGCTACTACTATTATTTTTTGTTCTGCAAGTTAAAGTTTTTTTTTTTGTGTATCCACAGAAAAGTCCATCGATGGTTGCTGAAAAGGAAAAATTGCAATCCATAAGAACTTTTTAGGGTTGCATTTGTGTGTTGAATGGACGAAAACCTGGAAAACTCCCATTAAGTAGTTTGATGGGAGTGATATGAATTATATATACATTGCCCTAATTATTATAGAGTGTCCACCTTTCTAAGTACAACGACTGCAAAGGACGTTGCCGAAGGATTTCAACCATATCCCTTCTTACATCTTGCATCACACTTACATCTTTACATCTTGGACATGAGTAGGTAAATAAAAGTAATAAAATAAATTTTTAAAATATACTGCAAATAAATTTAAATAAATTTTTCTATATTTATATAACAGACAATTTTTCGAAGTTAAGGGAGGGGAATATGCTAATATGAATCAGGAAAGATCATTTCAATAAGTCTCCAGGTTATTGCTTATAACATACAGCAAATTAGGAAACAAAAAGCATATACACTTTTTATTCTGAATTTAACTAATATGCTGTCAAAAGAAACGGATTCATTTTTTATATTACAATGAATTTCCATTAGGCTAAGTGTTAGTGGTATGGTTGTCTCATAAAAAGGCTTTTCATCTCTAATTCGTTGACAATGAGAAATTTATTTTCTATAGAATTCACAAAATGTTAAGGGATAAAGAAATAAGTAATTCCCATGTTTATTTCATTTATTGACTTTTTTTACTTGAAAGTCAGAGGAAAACTGGGGAAAACTTGATTTATGAGCTTTTTTTATCTTAGATTTTTTTTTTGAAACTTGAACAGATAAATCTCATCTAGAACAAATTTCACAATAGATGTCAGTAACAAAAGGCATTTTTGTAGTATATTATTTTCCAGAAAACTGCACATTAATAAACAAAAGATTTCAGGCAGTATAGACGTCTTTTAAGAAAATGTGGTGAAGGTTTTTTACCCCTGTGAATTTATCCATTAATTTTCTGTGATTTATACTATTTCTTTAAAGATTATAATTTCTATAAAAAAAATTAAGGATAAATAAGTAAGGTAGGTTGTTTTTCAGCAGCAAAATTTCATAACAATACAACGGTTTCCAAAAATTAAGTAGTGAAAAACGTAATTCTAAAATTTCCAGTCATTGGAATTTAATGGAATTGAGCAAAATGTTTAATCAAACTGTGTTTTTAAAATTAGACACAAAAAAAAAATTAGGCTTTTTTTTGTGTTCAGATACACAACAATCAAAATAATAAAAAAAAACAATGAAAAAATATGTTTTCTTACTTCAATCAGTTATTAGTATTGCCTAGGTTGATATAAAAGACTGTACGATTTTTACTTAACAAAGGGGTTGTTTGCCCTACGTCCAACGCTCTAAGTCATAATTAGACAGGTTTCTACTACTTAAAGTGTTCTTCTTATAAACTTAGTGTTTAAAGTGGATTCCGAACCACTATAAACACCCATGGTTCTATAGAGACTCAACCCGAAAACTGTGGCACAGAGACAGAACGCTGTCACTCACTTATTAGCTCCAATAACATATTACTACTATCTTTTTGCTAAAGGGGGCGTCTTCTTTTTATTATGTGTACCAACTGAAAAGTCCACCAATGCTGCAAAGAGGACGCTTCCTTTGCAAAGAACTTTTAGTGTTCATTTATATGTTGAATGGACGAAAACCCGAAAAAAACTCATTAAAATGTCTGATTGACAATGTGAGAGAATTATATAAACGTTGCCAAAATCATTTTACAGTGCCCCATTTCTAACGAGAATAACGACTGGAGGATTTGAACCATATCTCGTCCTGTACGATTTATATCTTGGACATGAGCAGGACAAAGAAAACTAATAAATAAATTTTATAAAGCTTTATAATAAATAAAATTAAATAAATTTTTCTATATCCAAATCTCAGATAATATTTTTTTTTGGTAGTTAGGCAACATGAATCAGAAATGAGTTTAAAAAACCTAAATAATTCCATAAGTTAAGAATCAGAAATAAGTTTTAAAGGTTATTTCGGATAACATTTGTCAGTAAATTAGAAACAAAAGCATATAGTCTTTTTTATTCTGAATTTAACTAATATGCTGTCAACAGAAATCGGGATTTTCATTTTTATATTACAAATAAAATTTCGTATTAGGGCTATGTGTTAGCTATGGTTGTCTCATAAAAAGGCTTTTCATCTCTAATTCTTTGACAATGAGAAATTTATTTCTATAGAATTCACAAAAAGCGAAGGGATAAAGAAATAAGTAATTCCATCATGTTTATTTCATTTATTGGCCTTTTTTCACTTGAAAGTCAGTGAGGAAAACTGGGAAAACTTGATTTATGATCTTTTTGTTTATCTTAGGTTTTTTCTTTAGAAGCTTGAACAGATAAATTCATCCAGAACAAATTTCACAATAGATGTCAGTAACAAAAGGCATTTTTGTAGTATATTATTTGGCAGAAAACTGTACATTAATAAACAAAAGATTTTTAGGCAGTATAGATGTCGTTTAAGAAAACGTGGTGAAGGTTTTTGCGTTGAATTTATCCATTAATTTTTGTGATTTATATAATTTCTTTTTTAAAGATTATAATTTCTGTAAAAATATTACGGAGAAATAAGTAAGATTGGGTTGTTTTTCAGCAGCATTTAAAAAAAAAATTTTAATAATAATAACAATACAACGGTTTCTAAAAATTAAGAAAAAAAACGTAATTGTAAAATTTACAGTCATTGTAATTTAAAGGAATCGGGCAAAAAATGTTTTTCAAATTAGACAAAAAAATATTACGCTTTCTCATCTTCAAATACACAAAAATAAAATTATAGAATGAAAACAATAAAATACAAAAAATGAAAAAATGATGAAACAATAAAAACAATGAAAACAATAAGTGTTACTTCAGTGTGTTATCAATGTTGCCTCATGGATATAAATGGCTGCGCGAACCTAATTTATTGTAAAAAAAATGGAAAATGGAAACTTACACCAGAGGAATTATAACTTCTTCATCTGTGATTAAATTGAGTGAACTTTTAATGAGCAAGAAGCGTGATTTAACGAGCAAGAAATGTAATGAATGAATGCTTTTGTTTTTGAATAACAGAGTTGGTGTTCACAATCCACTGGATATGTGTGTTTTATTTGGAGACCATGACATTTAACAATCAGCTTCCATAATGATAGCGATCACCTCAGAAGTGTTCCATGGTTAAAATAAGGTTATTTATTAATTCAGTAAGCAACAAAGTCCATTGTTTCATCAAAGACTTTTGAGGTCTCTGAAGATTTGCAGAGGGTTAGATAAATGCCACAAAACGTACTCTCAGATCTTACCAAACATTGTTAATCGGGTTCAAACTCCACTTAAATCTTTCATTTTGGAGGCACAGTGTGGGGTTGTACACAATGAGATGGACATCTTGCACACAATCCTCATTCCTTTCAACAAACCTTTCTTACATTCGATCTTTTACAATACTATCCTTATTCTTCTTTATATGCAATGCTCATCTGCATACCAGCCCCTCATTCCTCCTTCTAATTGTAAATCAGCATTAATTAAAAGTATAATTAAATTAAAAACTAACTTTTTAAATAAATAAATGGATAATGTTTTGTTTGATAACACGTTAAGCTGAGAGAATTGAATGATGATCATCAATGAACAATAACAATATGAAATACTAATGTACAAGTATATAAAATTGACTAGAGCAATACAACGTAAAATATGTAGCAAAAAAAATCATTACTCAATGCATATTATGCAGGTTTTGAAATGGTCCATAACATACATCCATTGAATAATTATAAAACCTTACACATACTAATAATGAAAATTATTTTATATAAACAATTTGTCCTCTAATATTCTATACTTTTTTTTTTTTTTTTTAATTGATAAGAAATTGAGTATATGTAAAAATAATAATTATAGGATTTCTATAATTTGATGATTTTTATTATGATGCTTTTCTATTGTAATTACGTGATAATAAAATAGCGAGGTATGATAAAAGGCTAAGAAAGATGGTTGATGCATTTGTCTGTACAGATGGCCATCTCTTGATTTCCCTTGGCAGATCACTTGTCATTTAAATTTTCATGCCTGTATCAATTCGCAATATGATCATAATGGTTTCAGTATTAATCCGCTGATTGTTGTCAGACAATTTGAATAAATTCATTTTTAAAAAATACGTGCTTTGAATATATGTGGAATAATTAATTATGCAATATGCAATTGTTTATTAACTGATTTGTTATTTTTAGAGCGTATCTTTCCATCTTATAAAAACAAATGTTTTCGAATGTTGGCACCATTGAAACTGAAAATATATATAAGATTCAGCCTTATCCAAGGTACACCGAAATGAGTTACCTATCTACAACAGCATTATGAAATACAATTTTAAATGAATGTCTCTAGGGTTTAAGGATAGGGTAATCTAATTGTGTAAACGTTACACTTTGCAACCCTTCTTTTCGAGTTCGTTCAAAAACATTCTATATATTTACAATAGTAAACTATAGATTTGGAAGACTCTTATTGTTTCAAAGTCTTAACAATGTCTCGTACTTAGAATAAGCACGCTAAAACCTGTCTTCTCAATACACATATTAAACAATAAGAATTACGCAATAAACCATTTAATAATATACCGAAAAATCCACATTTACCCCAAATCCCATATAAAACTACAGATTCGAACGCCTACACTTAATCGCGGGTGAATGCCGACACTTAATCAAACCGAAGACGTGGCTATTCCTTTTTTGTACATATTTGTCAAAACATGTGCTTTTCATCTTTATTGCAAAGCAATTTGTTTCCGTTGAAAGAGACACCCTATCAACACCCTATTAATAATGAGGACAAATTGCTTCCGACATTTTAGCTGATTTAATAAACTTTCGTTCTTGACCATCAGGCCCCTTGAGGTTTTGCAAGATCCCGCCAATTAATACATCGCTCAAAGATATCACGTTCATTTATAGCTGCACCAAAAGGGCTACTTCCTCGGTAAACTAGTTATTTTTATGAACAGATCGGATACGCATCCGATAAGGGTTAGTGACTATGAAATACACCCTTCCAACGGACAAACATAAAATATACTACCACAACACAGGAATTATATGATGATTACAAACAATTTTACCTAAATACACATTGACACAAATATCGGCACGATACGTACCATGTCTATTCTTAAAATAAACACGGAAACATTCGTTTTGGCCATGTTTGCTGAGTTTCGAACCTTCAAAGTTTGGTCAATCAAAGTGCTGTCCACTAGGATATTCCGGCCAAGTTTTGAAATAAATAATGCAGATTGAAATGTAATCTAAAAATTCTGACGACCAGCAAGTATAGAAAGAAGGTTCTATTTCCTATTATAATCTCTAATTTATTCTCTGGGGCTTCTGTCACTTGAACTGTGAGGATAGTCAAGGGGTAGCAAGTTATTCGGTTTCATACCGCATATTCCACGGAGCAGGTGGGGGATAATTATGCCAATTATCCAATGTCCGGTAATTGACAGAAGTCCAATTGACGATTACATGAATTATATCAACCCATTTAGGTTATTATGAAAAATTATTACACTGACATTATAATTCATGATTAAAGTTTCAAAATATTTCTTTGAATGCCCTGTACAAAGTTTGGAATCATATGTAATGATGTACCATATATCTATGTATCTATTATATCTATATCTATCTATCTATATGATTCAATATTTGTTATCCACAAAATACTTCAGGGATGGACTTTTTCTCCTCCGGCAGGAGATGAATGTGTGATTTAAAAATAATCCTGGCCCACATTTGCGTCAACAGTATAACAATCAGGAAAACACCCGCAGTCCATTTGACAATGATGAAACGTACTGAAAGTACGCGCGCACACTAGTGTAACAATTTTTAGGGCCTGAATGGCCGAGTGTCTAGCGCTCTGTCGCTCGAGACCTTAGGTGCCGGCGTTGTTTGTTGGGGTTTGAAATCCACTTTTAAACTGTAAGTCCCTTGTCTCATAGGATTGTAGAAAGTCAAAGATTCCAGTCAGACTTCTCACTCACATCATTCTCAAACTGTATAGAGGCAACTCAAATCTATGCAGGATTTGGGCACGAACAGACCTCTCGATGATGTCCCATAAATGCTCTATGGGATTCATGTCGGGCGATCTAGGTGGCCAGATCATTCGTTGGAATTGTCCAGAATGTTCTTCAAACCAATCGCGAACAGTTGTGGCCCGGTGACATGGCGCATTGTCATCCATAAAAATCCCATCGTTGTTTGGGTACATGAAGTCCATGAATGGCTGCAAGTGATCTCCAAGTAGCTGAACATAAGCATTTCCAGTCAATGTTCGGTCCAGTCGCACCAGAGGACCAAGTCCATGCCATGAAAACAGCCCACACCATTACGGAGCCACCACCAGCTTGAACAGTGCCTTGCTGACAGTTTGGGTCCATGGCTTCTTGGGGTCTGCGCCACACTCGAACCCTACCATCAGCTCTTACCAACTGAAATCGTGACTCATCGGACCAGGCCACGGTTTTCCATTCATCTAGGGACCAACCGATATGCTCACGTGCCCACGATAGTCGCTGCAAGCGATGTCGTTCTGTCAGTAAAGGCACTCGAGTCGGTCTTCTGCTGGAATAGCCCAAGAAAGCCAAATTTCTCCGCACAGTTCTAACAGACAAGTCCCTTGTACGTCCCACATTGATTTCTGCGGTTATTTGACGCAGTGTTGCTTGTCTGTTAGAATTTACGACTCTTGCAGACGTCGCCGGTCTCGGTCGTTAAGTGCAGGCGGTCGACCACTGCGCTGTCCATGGTGGGATGTTATGCCTGAAATTTCATACTCGGCACACTCTTGATACAGTGGATCTGGGAATGTTGAATTCCCTAACGATTTCCGAAATGGCTTGACCCATGCGTCTAGCTCCAACTAACATTCCGCGTTCAAAGTCTGTTAATTCCCGTCGTGCGGTCATCATCACCACGTCAAAACCTCCTCACATGAATAACTTGAACAGAAATGAAAGCTCTGCGAAAGCACTGCGCATTTATACCTGTTCTACGCAATGCTACTGCCATCTGAAAATTTGCATATTGCTATCCCATGACTTTTGTCACTTCAGTGTATTAGCATCTACAACATAATTTTAAAAATGAGTTTTTTATATTATTTTATTCCACGATAAAGGCTTTCTTGAATTAGCATTTAGAAGATTTTATTTCTTGAAGACATTTTAAACACATGAGCACAATAACCACTTCAAGATTTGAATCTGAGTTCTCTTATGACATTCCCACTAAAACACATCGGAACATTTTTCATCGGAACTGATAAGAAAAATAAAACATTTTTACTCAATCCAACATCGTTTGTTTATTAAACTTCCGTACATATACTTAAGACTTTCACGCATATAGTTGTTTACAAACGTGAAAAAATATTCTAATCTTTTCAAATAAATAGTATTTACATACCAGTATTGAATTTTAATTAATGCAAGCTATTATTTTAATCAAGAGGTTGCTTTGAGGCAATTTTAAATAATTATTTTTGGCATCTTATGCAAAAATAAAAAAATGATTTTATTTTACAAAAATATTCATTTTCATTCTGGTAATAACGATGCATATATATAGTATATATTAATGTAATCCTATTAGAAAAATATACATACGATACTGCGTAATTTACATCAAACACACACTTATGTATGAGTGTTTTAAGTGACGTTTCTCCGAAATAACTTTTCCATTTGTAATTAATTTTCGAAGAATTTTGAGATCAAGGATAAATTCATTTTTTTAAAGGATGTTTTCTTTCTGAATAAAAAATAGAAATTGCAATTTTTAAAGAGCTTAATCTTAAAAGTAAATATAAAATAATTATTTTGTTATTTAGATTAAGAAACAAAAATTAACTACCCTTGAGAGAACTCTAAACCAATCATGTTTAAATTTTAAGGTTTTTTTTTTTTTGTGCAAAATATGCAAAAAAATTGCATTAAAATAGCTAGAAAAATGTAATAATTTTTTTGGATATATTTAAAATGAAAGTTTAAATTCTTCAAACCTTATAGCTTAATGAAAATAAGATAACGAGATTTCACTTTCCTTTATAGTAAACGAAAATAATATTCTGTTTCCAACGTTTTATCCACTCATGTTACTATATCCGATCTATTTTATTTTCATTTTTTGGTTTTATACAGGAAATGAAAATATCTTTTATCGAGTTTATAAGGACATTATTAGTAAATTGTGAAAATTCTATTTTAAATTAAAAAGACATTTTTATATTAAACCGAAATTTTTATGTGATAAATGAAACTAAAACTTTCAGTTTGTTTAAAAAAGATCTTTAATTCTCTTGCCTCTAGATTAATAAGTATTTTAAAGAAAAGAAAAAGTAATTTCATTTTAAATGTATTTTACAAGTATATATTTGATATTCTTTTATATAAATGATAAATATTATATTATTTTAAATGAATAATTAAAAATTCCAATTACGAGTACAAACTGAAAATGAATTTTTTCGTCTGAATAAAATTATTTCTAGAACATATATATACAAAGTGAAGACAATCATTTTAGTTTGCCTCTGAAATCATATTTTATTCATGTTATTAAAATTTTAATAGAATAAATTAGTAATTCAATAATATCAAAATTTGGATATTAATGATAATTAATTTGAATTTAATAAAAATATATTTAATATACTTTTGAATCTCGGTTAATGTTAAAATTTTCTGTTATTTGATTTTAAAATAAATCTAACAATGCATTTTAATTTTTTTCTTCATTAAAGCTAAAATTTTACCTTATTCAATCATTCTTATGTTCAAAGTAATTTTATATTATTTAGCTAATATTATTTCATAAATCTTATCTGCATTAGTACACGGCCTTTTTAATTTGACTAAATTGTCTAGGCTTTTAAACAATTTTGATTAGCATATATGAAATTTACAATTGTTTTTCTTGATACTGCTCTCAATAATAATATTTCCTTTATAAAAATCACTGTTGTAAAAATATCATTCGCAAATTTGTCCTTAAAATATTCAATATTAGAAACAAGTTCAGTATTAAAGCAATAAATTTAATTTTTATTCAATTAAAAATTGCATTATTTAAACAAAACCATTTTTTAATTTTCAACAATTGAACTTTAAATATCTTAAATATATTTATAAAAGGTTTCAAGTTATCTTTTCTGTTAAATCTATTATTTTCTTATTTAAAACTTATAAAATATTTAAATACGACGATAGAACAAAAAAATACTTTTAACATCAGTATATTATCTTATGTGCTTATATTTATTTAAATTCAAATTTTTTTGTTCAATTAAAGTTTAAAACATTACTTACATAGAACTCATCCTGTTACTAATTGCAAACAATAGATTTGTTTGTACAGAAGGTAGCTGTATAATTTGGAAATATAAAATTTGCATGAATCTAAAAAATTTCTATCAGCATTTTAAGTTGAATTTTAGAATTCGAAATTTCTCTACTTACTTTCCTACTTTTCTTATCGTTATTTCCCTAAAAGTATTCTCTTTCAATATTTTAAAACGCCTTAAATTTCTTATAACTTTTCGTCTCGGTCATTTTTTTTTTTTATTTATATAATAAAATAATATCAACACCTCTTACCAGGTTACGCTTATTGGGGAATCGATAAATTAAACCTATGTTATTTTAAAACTTCCAATATTTAAACTGTGCGCTAAAAATGTTTAAAAACACTGTAAATAAAATTTGCATTCACATTTGATTAATTTATTTTTTGAATATTTTTATGGATATATTTACTTATTTAATTAACAATTAAACACATTTTTGATGAATAATAAACAATTATTCAATAACTAATAAATGACAGTCTAAGATGAAGGCGAGATGCAAAGATCATTATTCATTATCGCGAAATCTTTCAGAAATGGCTATTAATTTAAATCTAATCTTATCTTTAAAAAGCATCAAAAAGGCCGAATCAATTTATGAAATTAATTTGATTCGGTAACTGACGCTAAAAGCAATTTGATTTGTTTTCAGATCTCTACACGTGAATTCCATCATCCAAAAAGTATCTTGAAGACCAATAAATCTCTATGGGTTGAATGCGTTTGGTTAACAAATGGTTTAGTAATTTATCACAGCTTTAGTCAAGCGTCGAGAAATTACTTTTGACTTTTTTATACATGGGCGGAGACTTTGATTAATGAAAAGAATTTGAAAAAGCACGCTGAGTTATGTCAGTCACGATAATTAAAGACCTTTCAGATTGAAGGACGACAATGTTTTTGTCCCAACCTGGCGAAAATTTCTCCCCATGTTTTTTTTTTTTCAAATTTTTGTCGGTTTTTCTTAGATTAATAAATGGATGAAATTTTTAATGAATATTTTTTTAATTAAACATAATGCAAGAAAAACTGTCGATATAATTTGTATTAAAGAAAGAAGGAATGATTTTATTATGTATTTAATGGTCTTGTTTCTTTACAACTTCTTTTTTTCATCAGATTGAGTTTGTTGGGTAAAAAAAAAATTCTATCATAAGGAATGTGAATTTTTAATTCAGGACGCTTTAGATTATTTTTAATGAATTGAGAATAATATATTATTTATACTGTTTTTAATTAGAATTTTGGAGGCTTAAGGTGTTTAAAGACTCACAAAAGCAACATTTTTAAAATCTTGTAACTAAGAGTTCTGTAGTTTTGTTTTTATAATAAACAGTGCTGACAGTGGATTGGTTTTTGACAGTTGATTTGATGTTATAGTCTGCATTAAGGAAGTAAATATTGAGTTGAATATATTTTTAAATAATAAAATACTTATGTTTTTCTTAAATTACGGCTGGATCATGTTGGCTTTTTAATCTTTTTCAAAACTCTAAAGATCTTTAAAAAATTCGATTCTTACTAATCGATTCTAAGCTACGATTCTAAACTACTAACTTGACGGACTTAATTGACTAAGCAAGGAACAATAGAGTACTTAAAAATAATATTTTTAGTTTTATTTTCCCATGTTGTAAAACAATCACACATACAACAACATCCTTATAAACAGATTGTTAAAATACCATCTGCCCCAGTTACTTAACTTGTCCAAAAGAAAACTGGCATCATGCCAAAAGTGGAAATAAAAACCACATAAAAAGGAATCAAATATTCTTACGAAATGATTTCCTTTTGTCGACATGCAGCTGTCAAGTTATCTCTCCACGGCAGATGCAACTCTTTTATACTGAATAAATAATTCTTTGATATTTCTTTCAACACGGAGTTATCCATAAATGCATACAGCACTTTGAATTTACCTTCATACTCCAAAAAAATTCTCTGACATTTGACATCTCGTTTAAATGCCTTATAAATCTTAATTTTTACTGCCTAAGCGATGATAGATTGTGACTATTCTTACCAAAACTTCACCTGACCAATCTTAAAACATGCTTTTAGCAATAAATGCCCATAAAAATAAAAAATGAGATCATGCATACAGCTGTCTAGTTATCTATACACAGCAGATTCAACTCTATAAAAAGAGTTGAATTAAAAAGTTGAAGAGTTGTTTGAAAATTATATTCAGCTTCTCTCAGGAAAAACATTGCTCTTCAATGACTAAAAATAATTATAACATTTATTTTATAACAATATTTAAAAAAATCTATGATATTGGAAGATAATAACTTGAGAAAACATTAATAAATAATACTTTGATATTTATTTCAACACGGATTTATTCATAAAATTATACAACACTTTTGAATTTACCTTCATACTCAAGATAATTGTCTGTCATTTGACATCTCGTTTAAGTGCTTATAAATCTTAATTTTTACTTCCAAAGAGATGATGGTGGGACTATTTTCACCAAAACATCACCTGACCAATCTTAAAAGCTAAGACATTAATCCTCAGCGCCACAAAGAGTCTTAAAAAATGTAAGCGCCCGTTTCCCACAGCAAAAACCACCTTTTTCCTCCACTTCTTTAACGTTTTTACTTTCTGAAGTACACCCTCTCATATCACCAAGAATATTTTTTTCTCTTTTTAAAAAGTGTCATCTTTCTTTTTCTTTAGACTTTTTGAAGTTTTTGTACGGTCTTATTTTTAAGTTGTTATTATTTTCCTCTCAAACAACCTTAAAGCAGCGAACATGTTAATGTCCAAAAAAATAATTTATGTCACTTCTTTACAAAAAATTTGAAAATAAAGTTTTTTAGAGAGTTTTTCCTTCCTTCGCAATATTCTGAGTGCTGATAAAAATATGGGTTGGGTTATGCACTAAGATCACCTTGATAGGTACTGCATGCTTTGCTGTTTTAAAAAAATTTATTTGTCTTCTCGTATCAGGAAAAAATACTATTGCTTTTCAATGACTAAAAAATTATATTTTTCTTTTTTAATAATACTTTAAAATCTATGATATTGGAAAATAATAATTTGAGAGCACGGAACTAAAAAATAATGACATTTTTTTTTTTTCATTAACCAATTATTTACAAAAAAGGCTATAAATATCTGATACAGGACAATTTAATTCAATTTATGAAACTTTATACAATTCAGGAATGAAGTTCATTTATTATGACAAATAATACAAGTTGCTAACACGAATAATACATTATAAAATTATACAAAATAAGAAAATAAATTGAATCAAATTTTCTTACGAAAGGATTTCCTTTCTGCTGACGAGGCAGCTGTCAAGTTATCTATATTCACAGCAGATGTAACTCTTTTATACTGAATAAA
Organism: Caerostris extrusa; assembly: GCA_021605095.1. NCBI lineage: Eukaryota > Metazoa > Arthropoda > Arachnida > Araneae > Araneidae > Caerostris > Caerostris extrusa. The sequence continues at coordinate 85,055 of BPLR01006956.1, read as the reverse complement.
TAATTCTCTGATATTTATTTCAACTGGGAATTATTCATAAATATATGCAAGCGCTTTGAATTTAACTTCATACTCCAAGAAAATTCTCTGTTATTTGACATCTTGTTTAAGTGCCTCATAAATCTAAATTTTTACTTCATAAGAGATGATAGATAGATGACTATTTTCACCAAAACTTCACCTGACCACCTTAAGAAGCTAAGACATTAATCCTCAGCGTCAGCAAAAGAGTCTTAAAAAATGAAAGCACATCAAACCACCCACTTTTCCTCACTTCTTTAACGTTTTACTTTCTGAAGTACATCCCCACTTATCACCAAAAATTTTTCTTTTTAAAAGTGTCATCTTTCTTTTTCTTCAGACTTTTTTGAAGCTTTTGACGGTCTTATTTTTAAGTTGTTATTATTTTCACTCACATACAACCTTAAAGCAGCGAACGTGTTAAAGTCCAAAAATAATTTATGTCACTTCTTTTTACAAAATTTGAAGAAAAAATCTTTTTTCTCAGAGAAGTTTTTCCCTTCCTTCGAAATATTCTGAGGTGCTGATAAAAATATGGGCTGAGTTATGCAGTAAAATCACCTTAGCAGGTACTGCATGTTTGCTGTTTGAAAATTATATTTGGCTTCTCGTAGTTGGTAAAAAAGAAAATCATATCTTTTCCAGTGACTAAAAAATTTACTAAATTTCTTTTCATGATAATAGTATAAAAAAATCTATGGTATTTTAAAAAAAAATAACTGCAGAAGTACGAAACTAAATATAATGTGTTTTTTCGTTAACCAATTATTTACAAAAAGCCTAATATATATCTGATAATGGATCATTTAGTTCAATTTATGAAACTTTCTACAATTGAGGAATTAAATTCATTTATTATACCAAATAATTGGTTGGGGCATAGCTATCAGCCGTTTCTTTGACGGGCTATATTTTTAATAAAAATTTACAATATTTTATACATTTATGAATAAAATTATTCTTCTACTCTTATGTTATAAAAATGCGTGTCGATAATCATACTCTTATTCGTGATATTATGCTGTACCACTTTAAGAAAGGGTGGAAAGCAGTGCAGTCATTACGCTATCTCCAAGGAACTTTTCGGTTTGGACACAATCAGCAGGGAATGTTTCAAATCTGGTGACACTAGCTTGGAAGATAAGGCAGGAAGAGGTCGACTATCGTATTTAGACGACCAGGCAATTTTGGCTGCCGTGGAAGGGAACGAAAGCTTGACAACTTGAATGTTGGCCGACATCTTCATCGGCTGACCCTTCAACCATCGTTCGGCATCTCAAAAAGCTTGAAAACGTATGAAAATAGGCTGGATGGATCCTCCACGAACTCCCGCGACTACAATAAAGCCAAGTGTGTCCGAATTTTCACCGATTTGCTTCAACGAAACGAGTGGAGTCAATTTCTGAAGGCAAGGAGTTTCACTAAAATGAATAACGAAGGACGTCAGCTTAAGAAGGCAATGTGGTGTGTTTGGTGGGACAGTTACTTAGCAACCAAGGAGCTCCGTCAACCTACAAATCGTCGTCGCCGTCGTTAGATGGGACAGAAGCTGAATCTATCCATTGGGAAATCATCTTAAACGGGTTTGTTATTGGGGAGAACCCAAAAAACGAGTATGAGTATGATTATCAACACGCATTTTTATAATCTAAAACTAAAAGGATAGTTTCATTTATAACTTTATAAAATATTGTAAATTTTTATTAAATTATAGCACGTCAAAGAAACGCCCGATAACTGTGCACCTAACCTAATATACACAAGCTGCTAATTCGAATAATACATTATAAAATTATACAAATTGAGACAAAATTGAATAAAATATTCTTATGTAACAATTTCCTTTCGCCGACATGCAGCTGTCAAGCTGTCGACGGCAGATGCAACTCTTTTATACTGAATAAATAATTCTCTGATATTTATTTTTTAACACGGAGTTATTCATAAATGCATGCAGCACTTTAAATTTTCCTTCGTACTCAAGAAAATTCTCTGTCATTTGAAATCTCGTTTAAAGTACTTGCTTATAAATCTTAATTTTTTGCTTCCTAAGAGATGATAGATAGAGTTGTGATTATTTTTCACCAAGACTTCACCTAACCAATCTTAAAAAAAGCTAAGCACATTTATTCCTCAGCGCCACAAAGAGTCTTAAAAATGAAAGCGCTCACCACATCAAAAACACCTTTTCCGCGCTTCTTCTTACGCTTTTGCTTTCTGAAGTACACCCCCCACCCACTCACCAAGAAAATTTTTATTTTTTAAAAGTGTCATCTTTCTTTCTTTAGACTTTTTGAAGTTTTTGTACGGTCTTATTTTTAAATTGTTATTATTTTCCTCATACAACCTTAAAGTTTGCGAACATTAAGGTCCAAAAATAATTTATGTCACTTCTTTACAAAATTTGAATTTTTTTTTTTTTTTTTTTTAGTCGAGGAAGTTTTCCTTCCTTCGAAATATTCTGAGCGCTGATAAAAATATGGGTTGAGTTATGCAGTAAAAATCACCTTGACAGCTATTTACGCATGTTTTCCGTTTGAAAATTATATGTGGCTTCTTTTTGCAGCAAGGAAAAAACTATAATTTTTAAATGATTAAAAAAAAAAAAAAAACTCATAAAATTTCTTGTATAATAATACTCTAAAAGTCTATCAATTTGGAGGATAATAGCTTTAGAAGTACGAAACTTCTATACGTACATTTAGAAGTACAAACAAGAAAAAAAAATAATGATTTTTTTTTCTTATTTTTTAATAACTATTTCTTTAGAGTGTCTTCTTCTCTACTATTAAAAAGTCTAGCTAATATCTGATATTTGATAATTTACTTCATTTTATATGAGGGTCTGATGGCCAGTGGCTTGCACTATGGCGCTGGGTATCCCACAGGTTTCGGTTCGATTCCATGGGTGTTTGTAGTTGTTTGGAATCCACTTTAAACAGTGTGTCCCTACCTACTATGACTGTAAGAGTGTTGAGCATAGGGTGACAACACTCCCCTGTTACCAAGCCACTGTTGCTCAATGATGATGGTTATAACAAATAATATAAGTTACTAATATGAAGAATACATTTTAAAATTATACAAAATAAGAAATAAATTGAAGAGATAGAAAATTTTTTTTTTACTAACTTAAGAATGTGGTTGGAAATATTTGTAAATATGTATATGAGATCTCTTGTTGCTAGTAGTAAGTTCAAAACGATACACCAATTCATGTTATACCCAAGCCATTTTAGGCAAATGTCTAAAGAGTTATGGAAATTAATAACAGTTATAATATGTTCCATTAGTTCCTGAAAATTACGGCATCCGACCCTAAATTATGGTAAAGCATCTGGTGTATATAACCATTCACGTAATAACAAGAAGAATTGCAATGGTGAGTATTCATTTATTATAAATTTGACATTAGCCATTAAGAAGCTTGCGAATGAACTGAATGAAATGAAAATATTGCTTATAGTAAAGAACCATTGAAATTTACTAATTTCATACAAAAAATTTTTTTTTCTATCTTTTCTAGTTTTTTAAGTAGATTTGTAATCTTATTCTTAGACATTCTGTGCAATTTAAATATAAATTCTAATTTCAATTACTTTATTTGTCTTATTTACTAAATTCAGTCAATTTTTTAACTCGCTTGTGTTAATAACATATAATTGACTTCGAATCTGCTATGCATCGAGCATATTTCTTCGAGCATATTTCAAGGGCTAAGTGATGATAAAATATTCTTCTTAATTTGTATGCCATTAGTTCCTTGCTCCACTGTTTTTAAAATTTTTTTTATTTTCATTTATTTTTTTTTAATTTAATTTTTCATTCATTTGCTTTTTTTTTTTATTTATTTAATTTATTTTCACATTTATTTGTTTATTTTTTAATTTATTATTTTTTATTTATTTGTTTATTTTTTAATTAATTTAATTTTTACTTTTTTATTCCTTTTTGTTTTTCATTTTTGATTTATTTTTTCATTTATTTATTTATTTCTGATTTATTTCATTTATTTTATTTATTTTCATTTTTTATCATTCGTGCGACGAGATTACAAAAATCGTTTTAAAAAGTCCTTTGAAATTCAAAATGTAAACATTTTCGATCGTGTTCATTTTTTTTTTTTTTTTTACACATTACAAATTTTTTTATAATAAATTTATATAGTTTTAATTTAAATATCTTTTTATTTATATTAACTTTTATTTTAGCTTTTATTGCGAAATGAATTAAATACTGATTTATGTCATTTTTTCGACAATCTTTTGATAGATTTGATCAATTAGGTACAAGAAATGAATATTGTTTAAACTAAAAAAAAAAAAAAATTTTTTTCCAGTTTTAATGGTCAATTTATATGGTTGTGTAGGTCATACATTCAAATATAAAATATATCACATAAGTACAAAATTAGTGTAAATGTCATTGAATTTGCTTTGGCATATTCCTAAATTAGTCGCAAATAGATCATCTTAATATTAATAATAAGTGGATTTTTCCATTATCCAAATTGTATATTCTCCATTATCCATCTAGAGAGATGGATAATGGAGAATTCATAGGAGATATTCTCCACTATCCAGCTTTTGGCGCTTATTTCACGAAGTTATGTGAAAAAGTTATGCCTAAAAGTTAACATGTTATGACCAATAAATTATTATGTTTTATCATAGTTTATTATCTGATTAACAAACACAGCATCTCGCAAAATAGACAGTCAAATATGAATTAAAATTAATTTTACTAAAAAAGGAAATTTTAAGAAATTTGTGTTTTAATGTTATCAATATTTTATCACAGTCGTACTCAGAAGTTTTAGTACATGTACCAGAAAATTTTCAAAAGGTCTCACAATAAACATGCTTCTTTTTTTTAATAGTTTTAGAAATATTTGTAAATGGGGAGCAGGGTGTTCTAGGAGAAGCCATATTCCAGGCAAAATAGTTTCGTTAATTCATTGCTAATGCTCAATTAAAATGAATATTTGGCTGCACGATGTTTATTAAAGAAATGAAATGGATTTGTTCTGATGTTATATTATAAAAAGAATACAGGTATAGTTATTAAATCAGCTTTGATTGTTCACTTTTTTATGTTACTGTAAAACAATCAATTTCCAGGTGCAAATTTCTTATTACAGAACAACTTAAATTTTTACTTGCTGTATAAATGTAAATGGGCCTGATGACCGAATGATTCGCTCTGGAGCTCGATGCCATAGGTTTCGGGTTTGTATCCTGTGGTGCATGGATATTTGTGAGTGGAATCCATGCTAAACTGTAATCCCGATCTAATTAGCATAGGGTGTGCAAAAAAATGACAGTACAGTGAGAAACAAACCAAATAAATGGCCAACATTAATTACTTTTCTTTTTCATTATAAAATACATTTAGAATCGTCATGCCTTTTATTAATAACTAATTATACGTCTTAAAAGGCACTATTATTAATCTACTGCCATGTTAAATCTGTTATTTCATAATACAAATTAAATGCGCAACTTTTCTCATAATAAGCTGTACGCGATTAAAATTCTCTTTGAAAAGGTTTGTTCCGTTGCATTACCTCATTAAATTAAAATCTTAATACCGTTTCCAAAGTGTTGGAAGTTAAGTAAGATTATTTGAAGATATACTTAAGTATTACGAATTAATCTACCCTGTTGCACGCTCTGGTGGATCACAAAAATTCGATTTTTAATATTTCAAAATTTTCTACCTCTCCATCGAGAGTGATTCTAAATAAGCTGGTTTATTTGCCTACAAATCGGTTGTTATTCTTTCGAAAAAGATAATCACTAAGAATCTTTTGAAATTAAATTCACTGGTGTCGAGATTAAAAAGGAAGCTTATAAATTACGAGCATTTTAAAAGATCAGTAGAAGACTCTTCATAATTCAGCTGTTGTTAATATGAACTATCTCTGTTCTTAAAAATACTTTACTTTTAATTTTCGTAATTAGAATAAATTAAATTTCTATTTCATTTCTAGAAGTTTTGTCTGCTAAGAAGAATTAATTTGGACTTAAATTTTCATAGGATCAAATTATGGCATATAGTAATTTTAAATGTCTGATTAACGATAATTTGAAAAGTTGATTATTATAATTATTTCTATTAGATAAAAAGATTTGGATTACGTTTGTAATTATATATTTTTTTCTCCTTCCTTTTTCCTTCTCGACACCAGTGAATTTTAATTTCAAAAGAGTCTTTTTGAATATCTTTTATGAAAGAATAACAACTGATTTGCATGCAACTAAATCAGCTTATATAGAATCACTCTCGTTGAAGATTTTGAAAATTCTGAAACATTAAAAATCAAACTTTTATAATTCACCAGCGTGCAGCAGGGTAGATTAATTGTAATACTTACATCTTCAAATAATTTTACTTAATTTCCAGCACTTTATGAACAGTATTAAGATTTTAATTCAATGAGGTAGTGCAACGGAACAAACCTTTTCAAAGTGAATCTTAATCGCATACAGCTTATTATTGGAAAGGTTGCGCATTTAATTTGTGTTATGAAATAAAAGGTTTAACTTGGATGTAGATTAATAATAGTGTTTTGTAAGACGTTTAAATACTTATTAATAAAAACGCATGACGAATATAAATATATTTGAAAATGAAAGAAAAGCAATTTATGGTTGCAGTTTGATTTGGTTTTATTGTCACTCTACGGTCATTTTTTGCAAACTATAAGCTAAGTAGACCAGGACCTACAGTTTAACACAAAAAGTCCCAACCACTAACAAACAATCATGCATCCCAGGCTTCAGGTTTGAATCCTGTGGTACCAAAGGGCACAGGGCTAACCAACTGGTTATCAGGCCGCTTGCAGTTTGAAATTGTGCCCTGATGCCGAGTGTCTAGCGCTCTGGCTCTCGGTGCCACATGTTTTGGGCTCGAGTTCCGGAGGTACCGGAGTTCCACTACTACGAGTTCCGGAGGTTTGTAGTGTTTCGGTATCCACTTTAAACCATAAGTTTTGGTCTAATATGACTGTTGGGAGCAGAGCTAACACGCCTACTTCATAAAAAGAAACCCTCTCCTGTCTCGAAATTTACCAGTAGGTCTCCAAAACGGTCTTGGCAGAACATACGTCTCTAATGCCAATGAAGAAGTATAAGTGTAAAATAGAGAAAAATTTCATAACATTCGGATATAGACAATGAATCCAAATCACCAATAACATATATATTTACGTAGAAAAATAAATATAATTACAAACATAATCATAATCTTCTTTAACTAACATAAAATAATTATAATAATTAACATTTGAAATTATCTTTAAGCAGAAATTAATAATAAGCGTTATGTAGAGATCAATAATAAGCTTTATGAATTAATTTGATCTTTTGAAAATTTAAGTTTTAATTCATTCTTCCGACAGCCAAAACATCTAGAAATGAAACAGAAATTTAATTTATTCTAATTACGAAAATTAAAAGTAAAGTATTTTAAAGGTCTGAGCTAATTCACATTAACAACAGCTGAATTATTAAGAGTCTTCTACTGATCTTTTAAAAAGCTCGTAATTTATAAGCTCCCTTTAATCTCGACACCGGTGAATCTAATTTCCAAAGTGATTACCTTTTGCGAAAGAATAACAACCGGATTTGCATGCAAATAAATCAGCTTATTTAGAATCACTCGATGGAGAGGTTGAAGATTTTGAAATATTAAAAATCAAACTTTTATGATTCACCAGAGCGTGCAACAAGGTAGATTAATTCGTAATACTCATATCTTCAAATAATTTTACTTAACTTCCAGCACTTTGAAAACGATATTAAGATTTTAATTCAATGAGGTAATGCAACGGAACGAACCTTTTCAAAGTGAATTTTAATCGCATACAGCTTATTATTAGAAAAGTTGTGCATTTGATTTGTATTATGAAGTAAGAGATTTAACATGGCAGTAGATTAATAACAGTGCCTCGTAATATGTATAATTAATTATTAATAAAAAGCATGACGAATCTAAATGTATTTTATCATGGAAGAAAAACAATTTGTGTTTGCAGTTTGAAATTGTATCTGATTCCAGAGTGAGTAAGCTCTGGCACTCTGTGTCTCAGGTGTCGGTCTCAAGTATCTGTGGTACCATGGATGTTTGGCTAAAAGAAGTGGCGAGGGATCCACTTTAAATAATAGGTCTCGGTCTAATATGAATGTAGAACTAACAACCCAACCGTATAAAAAGAATACATCTCCAGTCTCAAATTTTACCAGAAATTTTTTTAGAAATTTGTGGATATATTTTACATCTTTAATCAGAACATTTTTTAAACTTACTATGACTTATTAGTATTAATACTTTAAACTGCAGGTCTCAGTTTTATATGACTGTAGATCGTAGGACTGACAATCCTACTCCGTAAAAAGAAATCCTCTCCTGTCTCGAAATCTGCGAGTAGACAAACGGCATTGGTCCACAATCTGACTGTTGCACCAATAAAGAAAAGATAAGTGTAAAATAGAGTAAATTATGCATAACTTTCTGGTATAGACAATGAATCCAAAACAATAACACTATGTTTAAATGTATTTAAGGAGAAAAACAAATATAATTGCTAACATAACCAAAAACTTCCCAAACTAATATGAAATAATTATAATAACCAACATTTCAAATTAGGGATTAAGAGTAATTCCTGTGCAGTCATTTAATGATTTGAAAATGTAAGTTCAAATTAATTCTTCCAACAGCCAAAATATCTAAAAATGAAACAGAAATTTAATTAATTCCAATTACGAAAATTAAAAGGAAAGTATTTTAAGAGGAGAGCAAATTCACATTAACAACAGCTGAATTATTAAGAGTCTTCTACCGATCTGTTAAAATGCTCGTAAATTAAAAGCTTCCTTTTTAATCTCGAACACCAGTGAATTTAATTTCAAAAGATTCTTTAGTGATTATCTTTTGCGAAAGAATAACAACCGGATGTGCATGCAAATAAATCAGCTTATTTAGAATCACTCTCGATGGAGATGTTCAAATTTTTGAAATATTTAAAAATCAAACTTTTATGATTCACCAGAGCGTACAGCAAGTATGATTAGTTCGTAATACTTACATCTTCAAATAATTTTACTTAACTTCCTTCACTTTGAAAAAAAGTTTTAAGATTTTAATTCAATGAGGTAATACAACGGAATAAACCTTTTTGAAATTGAATTTTAATCACATACAGCTTATTATGAGAAAGGCTGTGCATTTAATTTGTATTATGAAATAAAAAGATTTAACATGGCAGTAGATTAATAATAGTGTTTTATAAGACGTAAAATTAATTATTAATAAAGGGCAGGGCGAATATAAATGCATTTGGAAGAGAAGTAATTTAAGGTTGTAGCTTGAAACATGTGGCTGATGCTCTGAGACACAGGTTTCGAACTCGAGCCCCAGCGGTGCCATGTATGCTTGAGAATCCGCTTTAAACCAAAGGTCCTGGTCTAATATGACTGTTGGAAGCAGAACTAGCAATCCTATCCTATCAAAAGTGAACATTACATGCCTCGAAATTCGCCAATACAGAGACGGTATTGACTCACCATGGGACTGTTGCGCCAATGAAGAAATATATGTATAAGTGTAAAATAGAGTAAAATTATACATGATATTCTGATGCAGACGAATCCAAACCAACAACATTATGTTCAAATATACCTAAGGAGAAAAATAAATATATATTACTTCTAACTAATATGAAATAATTATAATAACCAACATTTGAATTATGGTTAAATTAATCATAATCGTTATATAGTCATTTGATCCTTTGAAAAACTTAAGTTCAAATTAATTCTTCCAACAGCCAAAACATCTAGGAATGAAACAGAAATTTAATTTATTTTAATTACGAAAATCTAAAGTATTTTAAGAGCTGAGCTTATTCACATTAACTACAGCTGAATTATTAAGAGTCTCCTACTGATCTTTTAAAATGCTCGTCATTTAAAAGCTTCCTTTTTAATCTGGACACCAGTGAAGAATATAAATGCATTTATTATGGAAGAGAAGTAATTTAAGGTTGTAGCTTGAAACATGTGGCGATGCTCTGGAGCTCTGTGCCACAGGTTTCGGACTCGAGCCCCAGCGGTGCCATATATGCTTGAGAATCCGCTTTAAACCAAAGGTCCCGGTCTAATATGACTGTTGGAAGCAGAACTAGCAATCTATCCCATCGAAAGGGAACATTACATGCCTCAGAAATTACTTATTAGTGTAAATATTTTAAACCGTAGGTTCCGGTCTAATATGACTGTAGAGCGGTAGGCGTAGAGATGACAACCAGACCCTGTAAACAGAAATCATCTCCTGTTTCGAAATCTGCCAATAGGCAGGCGGCCGTGGTCCACCATGGAGCTGTTGCGCCAATGAAGATCGGTTTCGTTTGTCGCTCTACGATAATTTTGTGCACACTTTGGGCTAATTGGACCTTGGACCTATAGTTTAATGGGTTCTGAAATACCAACAAAGATCAATACCACAGTCAAGTTTCGAATCTGAAGTCTGTAGTACCAAAGGCCAGAGCGCTAGCCAATTTGTCAACACCCCCTGCTAATGAAGAAAAAGAAATTTGAAACTGTATATATTGTCGGGAAATTACACTTTAAAGCTTTAGTACAAAAAAATATTAATTAGTAAATAAATTTTAATTTTTATAAGCTTAATATATTTCATAGAAAATATTTTTTTATATTTCTTTTTGAGTAATATGAACATTTTAACAAATTTAATTGTGCACAATTAAAAAAGTTAGTAAAACGAGATAATATTTAACAACAATTTTACTGTTTTCTCATGTTATAAAATGCGCGAATAAATATTAGCTTTCTATAGAAAAAAATAAATATTTAAGTATTTCATAATACAAAATATTAATAATATTATTTTTTCATATATTTATTGTTTTGAAAAAAGAGATGATTGACGTACATAATGCTTCATGGCACCTGTTTGGATGCTGCCTAAGGTTAAATGTATGTATAGAGTTTTTGCACATTATTGTAACACCTAATTTCAAAATGTTTTTACTTTTATATTACTACATAAAGTAGGTTTTTGTTTTTATATTACATAAAATATATTAAGATATTAAACTTCCGACTTTACCATTTAAAAAAAAATAATTTATTAAATATTATTAAGATTTCAGTACAGTTGCAGAGGCCGTCAGATATAAGTTATGTAAGTCTGATGTAGTATTACCTACTGTAATGTAATAAATATACAAATGCAATTCAACTTACATAAATAATTGCCATCAAATGTAAGTTATGTATGTATGTTATTAAATGTTATGAATAAATAACAATCTTTTAGAATTATTTTTCCGAAAAGAAAGTTACTTTTATCAAAGTATTATGATTATCGTAGTAATATGATATAGCATTTTAATTATTACTTTTATCAAAGTATTCATTAAATAAACGAAACGTGTCAGAAAATAATATGTGAATAAGTTAAAAATTAAAAATTGAGTAAAAAATTATATAAAAAAATAGCAATATCGAAAAATTTTATATTTTTAGAGTAAATAAAACGAAACATCAATTAGAAGTAAAATATTACACAATTAAAATAATAATGTTTTAAAAAATTATTCATATTGACTACATATATTTCGATTTATCATAAAATATTTACATATATACCAAATTATATAAAAATGACTACATTTATATTCATTTATAATAAAATAGCTATACAGATATCAATTTATAATAAAACGACAATACATATATCCATTTAAAATAAAATGACTCCATATAATACATATAGTACATCCATCTATAATAAAATAACTAAATTTAGTACGATTAATTACATTATAACTACATTTATTATATTTATAACTGCATTTTTACATTTATTGACGTACATCCATTTATAATAAAATCACTACACATATATCAATTTATAATAAAATGACTACATATTTATATAAGAATAAAAATTTGGTTAAAAGTTTAAACAAAACTTTTAAAAACCAATATTTGCCTTGTGTGTTCTTGAACTCTGCTGCAAAAATAATAGAATCAATGCACAACCCCAGCCACCAAATAAATCAACACCTACTTGAATTTAAACCGGCATTTCTCGGGTGCAAATGAAGACCCCCAGTGAAATACATTTCTCGTAAGCCGCCCTGCCATCCCTTATCGCGCCATGCATCTGGGTTGCTTGCGCGGCTATCGTGTCGCAGCGTGCGGATCATGAATTCAAACCAGTCACTTAAACATGCGGTCTGAAGGAGGTCCATGCTCATTAACTTGCATAATTATACGAAACAGAAAGGGCTGTTTGTTAAGGCAGGCGGGAATGCCGCGTCTCAGAATCTTGTGGCGCATTCGAAATTAAGCCACGTGAATAGTAATGATAGAGTATGTACGTTGCTGGGATTCGAAAAACAGTCATCTAGTAAACTAATAGTACAAGGATAAGAGTATATATATATATATATATATATATATGCTTTTATCTTTGTACTATTAGTTTACGAATTTATATATACACAGTCCAGTCACATTAATGTGACCACCTGTCAAAGCCAGAATATACACTCTTGTATATTCTTTCTTTAAGTGGAGTGTGGAATGCGGTATTAAATGGTATTTAAGTGGTATTAAGCGGAATTCTTTATATAAACGCCACTGCAATGTGCTGTCACCTCTCTTTTTGTGATTGGTTATTTCCCGTTGACGTCGAAAGTAGGTGGTGGTCACATTAATGTGACTGGACTGTATATATATATATATATATATATATATATATATATATATATATATATATATATATACATATGTATGTATGTTTTATCTTTCTACTATTAGTATACGAATTTATATATATATATATACATATAAAGAGAGAAAGAGTTTTAGCAGATTATTGTAAAAGCTAATTTTAAAATGTTTTTTATCATTTTATTACTTAATAAAGTAGATTTAAGCTTCTATATTACTTAACATTTATTAAGACATTAAGTTTCAATCTTTACCAATTTTAAAGAAATATTTTAATAGAAATTATTAAGAATTCAGCAAAGTTTCAGAGGCCATGAAGTTAATTTTTAAATGTTATGAATAAATAACAATCATTCATAATAATTTTCCAAACAGAAAATTATTAAAAACGAATCAAAATATTAATTAAAAAATCATGTCAAAAATCATATGTGAATAAGTTAAAAATTAAAAATTGAGTAACAAAACTGTAACAAAAATAATATCCAAAAAATCCTTATTTTTAAATAAGGATTTTCTGGATTTAAGGATTTTAAGTAAGGAAGTAAAATATGAAAAAGTTAAATAATAATGTTTTTAATAAAATATACCAAACTATGTAAAACTGACTACATATATATCCATTTATAATAAAATGACATATTTCCATTTATATTAAAATGACTGCATATATTCCTAATTATGTAAAAAGACACTACATGTATATCTATTTATAATAAAATGATTATATATATATTCAATTACAATAAAATGACTGCATATATTTCAATTTATAATAAAATGACTACGTATGTATCCATTTATAATAAAAATAAAACATATATATCCATTTATAATAAAATGACTACACATTCATATAAGAAAACACGCTGACTAAAAGTTTAAACAGAACTTTAAAAAAGCAATACTTGCCTTGTGTTGTCTTGAACTCTATACGAAAATATTAAAATCAATGCACAACCCCAGCCACAAATGAAATCAACACCTACTTTAAACTTAAACCAGCATTTCTCGGTGCAAATGAAGTCCCCCAGTGAAATACATTTCTCGTAAGCCGCCCTGTCGTTCCCTATCTCGCCATGCATCTCTGGGTAATGGAGGCTCGCTATAGCAGGTTCCGCGCCTATCGTGTCGCAGCACGCGGATCATGAATTCAAACCAGTCACTTAAACATGCGGTCTGAAGGAGTCCCATGCTCATTAACTTGCATAATTATACGAACACGGGGAGGGGGGGGACGAAAGGGCTGTTTGTTGAGGCAGGCGGGAATTCCTCGACTCAGAATCTTGAGGTGCATTCGGAATTAAGCCACTTGAATAGTAATAGTATATATATTTATTTACACACACACACACACATACATACACACACACACATACATACACACACATATATATATATATATTTAGTTTAGTTTTAAAACTGTAGTATTCTTAATATGTGATACAAGGTATATTGTTATAATAAAGAAAATAGTGAGGAAATAACTACCAAAATAAATAATGCAAATATGTGAATAAATTACAAAAATGCGAATATGCTATAAGATGATCGATACTTCATCAGCACACAGTTGACTACCCATTCATTTGGTTTTCATTTAGAATAGAAATGAAACAAAGCTATCACAAATTTAACACATTGATGCTACACATGAGTCACTGCTTCAACAATACGACTGCGACTGCTACACAAGAGACTAATATACATTGCTTTATTGTTACCCGTGGAAGATTAAGGCCAATATTCTTTCTAAATACAGACAGTAGCAAGCAGAATATCCCTATGTCACGCTTTCTGATGAGTCTTGTCTGTTTAAGTTAAGCTAGAATGATGGCCGAATGTGCTTTTTGATGATAGTATTGCATATTCTATTATGCAAGCACTGAGTTTTGCCCAAATAAGTATTATCGTATAGGGTACTATTAGTCTTCTTAGTCTAATGCGGCGACTATGAATTAAAGATAATATATTTAGTAATCACCACATCTGGTACAGACATTGTAAAAGTCAAAGACGTAAATTTCCTTTAATCATATATTTTTAAAAAGCCTGAAAAATTACCTATGATGCTTAAATGTTTCTTTAAATACAACAGACATGATTCCATGTTCATGATTATCATTTACTTGAATTTGCATGCAATAAGGTTATTTACTGGCTAATCTCTTCTGCTTTTCATATGTAATAATCAATAAGCATTATAATAGAAGCAGATTTGTACACTCTGAAGACCGAATAGGAAATACGTTTGATGAAATACAATTTTAAGAAGATAAATAAGTTTATTGCGTTCACAGTGGTGGGGTTTTTTTGGTGATTTTTGTAGCGGTAATGTGATTTGCAAACAGTTTTTGCCTCTATAAGTTGTATGTGAGATAAATTTCATTCTTCTTTAAGATATGATGGCTTTACAATTGCATTAAAGATGAACATATATTAAATAGATAATTTTGCATAAGATGGTATAAATTCTTATAGTAGAAGTTTAACCATGAATGATGTCAAAAAATATTTTTAATATGCTTTCATTCCTTAACTATTGAACATTAAAATTTTATCATTTTAATCCTAGACTTAAATCTATCATAATGTTTGAGCTCAATGCCACACCATGTATTTTTAGTATTGCATATCACTTATGCGTATAGTAGTTAAATGGTGTTATGATATATTATCTATCTATCCTGAGTCATAATGTATTATTTTGATTCTATAACTAAAAGACTTTTTTTAATTCATATTTTTATATTGCTGTTATTGCATCTTTTTATCTGGTAAAATAGACAGATAGAGGAATTAAATAAATTAAATTCGACAGTTTCACATTTCTGCGCTATCAGAATATTCATATCAGGGAAGATTAAATCAGATATTTATTGAAAATTTCAATGGAAATTAATTATCATTTTGTGTCACTGTGGTGGGAAAAGATAAATTTCAGGTATTCATCCACAAAACTTATTAAAGAGATATATATAATTTATTTGAATATTTTATATTAGAATAGGGAAGTAATTAATCATTATCTTTGTTACTCAGTTAAGAAATAATAGACAAGAGTTTAACAAAGGAATTATATGTGAAACTTTAAAGATTTATGTATAGTATTGTGAGTGAAAGTTACTGATATGTGGATGAAAATATTTTTATGTACCAAACACTATGTTATTTTATCAAGCCAAAAATAGAAACAAAACCTTATTAGGAATAAATAATTTTATATCATGCATATAATAGTAGTATATTGATTAAATTACACCAAAAATCCTTTCTTCATAAAGAAAATAAAAATAAACAGATGCATTCATTAAACGATTAATAATCTCCTTTATCCTTTCAAGATAGCTCTTCTGCACTTAATGATAAGTTTATTATTAATGCTTGAATGATATTTAATGAAATTTTCTCCCTTTCACTTGTCTAATTGGAAATGACTTAGATAGATTCAGAAATGGAATAATAAGATTAACAACATCTAAGGAATTTTCGCGTTGAATTATCTCATCTTAGTATTAAGTATTATGTATGAGTTAGTTATAGCATTGAGTTATTTCACTGTTGAACACAGAAGATAAAACGAAATATCCACTTGATACAACATTTATGTAAGTACCCTTATTTTTTAGGTGTATTAATAATATTTATAGGATTAATTTCAATAATGCTTAATTACTAAAGTGCTTATTGAAAGATGTTTGAAAATATAGTAAGATTTAAGTTTTGTGCACTAAATTAATATTATTATTTTATAAAATGTCCTTTTATTGATTGTAATTATTACTTTTATGTTTAGTTTATTTTTATAATTAATCCATAACTATATTACAATTGCCTTTTAAGAAGCATAATTTTTGTTTTCACGATGTTATAAAAGTTCCATGCAAATATGTGAATTATTGTTTTTTACTACAAATTCATTAGTTAATTAGAATTTTTATGTTTATTTCTCCTTCAAATTTTTTTAATTCATCTTATTCAATATGTAGAATTATTTATTTTTGCAAAAAGGCACTAAATGTGCAGCGTACAGAGCAAAATACTAAAATTGCAGCCAATAGTTGGTGATCCTGTCGTCAGGGACGCTTAAGTGTATGGTTATGTTGACTGAATGGTACCCAAAATGTGCTATTTAAAACATGCTTTGTGGGGAAAATTGTCATGAAACAAAGAAATCATTCTAAATCAAATCCGCAATCAAGTCGTGGAGCGTTGACCTTGGAGTATTTATTCCGTGATTTATTAGCAATTAATCTTAGAAGTCTCTTTATATATATTAAACACTCCCTACACATCCTGGTTGTGACAGAAAACTTGATGATCGTTTCATCGTACGATCATCATTCTGATGAGTGTAGTGTTAGAATTAATAAGTGGTTTAATATCGTCGTCTCTCATCTTCTAGGAGGTTATACCACACAAGACTTGCATTTAATAATTTCATTTTAATGGGAAACATGAAAGTTAAGTTTGGTGGTACAAAATTTCTAACAGTTTTCTTCTTTGGGACGGTTTGTCTTGCTTTTGAGATCCTTCTGTCACGAAACTCCCGAATATGTTTTTCTTTCATTGATAAGCACTGCCAACAGACAATTCTTTGGGTGCGCATAGAATGCATTCCGTCGTAATACTGTATCGACAACTTAAAGTAATTCGCCGTATAAATACCGTAATGTTTGGATTGTTTGAAAGACGTTTTGGCCCACCAGTAAAATATTTGTTTTAAACCACATAGGTATGTATGATTTTAAGATGAAGCCAACAATTTCTTTTAAGTTTCCAAATGGATCTGATGAACGTATATACAATCAAAGGACTCGGTTAGCCGCAATTAGCTCAATGGATCGGGACAAAGAACCAGGGTCCGATTTGCCAAGTCTTCTGGACAATGTCACAAGGTGATTGCATTTGAAATTTTCACCAGATGCTATTAGACTTTGCTCAACAAATTCCTGTCTGTATCAGAAATTGAATAAATTCATAATCAACCAAAGGGTGTCTTTTTTCCACAGTAAGGGAGCTACTGTCAGATTGGCTCACTAAAGATTTAGGCCCTGCAATTTGATCATCAATATGTGACAGACCAGGAAATGTGGCGAAAAGGAGGCTCATTAATATGCAGGAGGCATATGCTCCACTGCAGCGGGCGTCCTACATGATTTTGTAGTCTGTGGGTGACACCGTTCTTCCATCAAGTGTTGGTTTCAACATCATAACACCCTACTACTGCTTGTCTTTCTAATGATATTGTTAGTTCAGACAAATGAGAAATAATGCTTTGAGCTATATCATTTGATAAACTCAAGGAAAGAGATAAGTGTCTAATATAAATTGATCCATGTTTCTGGATAAGAGAATAGTGTTCTTCTGGCACATTGCTTCCTGCGAAATTGCTTGATCAAAGTAGCATCTTTTTGTCGATCAACAAAAGGTCCAACGATTCAATCCAGTTCAAACTAGTTGAATTTATTTCCTTTCCTTCTAGCAAAAAGAACGAGCACAGTGAGAATTGAAAAGCGAAAATAAAAACAGTGAAAATTGCGAAATACTGGTAAATTTCTGTTTTTTCTAATACGTTACGCCAACGAAAAATATTTGATTAGTGATCAGAATTTAGTTTATTTAAGCTATTTAAACCATAAAACAAGCATACAAAACTGAAGTATGTTTATTTTAAAAGCTTTAATTAACAGAAAAAAATTACAAAAATATCGAGATTTTTGTAATTTTTCCTAAACTTTAAGAACGGTGCGCGGACAGAAGATGTTAGCCGATTTTAATATTTTTAAACACTTTTTTTCTTACTACAATAGTCAACTTTTCGCAATAAAGCATTCCGAAAAATATATTTCTTTTTAGATCCTCTAATATATTATATATATACTAAACTCTTGATAAATAAAAATAAAAATTCAAATTATTTTAAACATTTGTTAATGTATTATTTTTTTACCAATGCATTAAATTTAAAAACTTTAACAAAATGTTTCCAAATACATTAAAATTTAATGGAAAGAAATAACGCTTATTAAATGACGTAAATTTTGAAACAAAATCTATGTTAATGTTTTTTCTTTTTGTTATCCGTAACTTAATACCCGAACAAACAGAAACGAAACATTTAGTTAAATATTTGCTGTCTTTTTATACTGAAAATTATATTTGCAATTGAAGCTTGAATTTCGTAAAAGGAATAATTTTTTAAAAGTATTTTAAAACTGAATAGAACTAGAAAAATATATATTAAAAATTTAATAAATGTTTAAAAAAAATAATTTCCTTCACAAATGAAATACAACTCTGTTCAAAATTCTGTTAGAATAAATAGTTTTAAATTTAAATTTAATTTAAAAATTATTGTCCTATTAAAATGTTTACCTACTTTTAATATTGTAACATCTTTATCCAATTTTTTAAGAACAAGATAAGTATTATATCATAAATGAATTATTTTGAGTAATCAAGAGTATATTTTTTTAATAATCGTAAACTATTTTGTAATTGTCAGAAAAACTGTTTACACTTTTTAAAAATATTTAATATGTGCATTCATGCTTTTGAAAACTACAACACTATAACGGAATGAGTGAATCATTCAGAATGAAATAACGTGAACGAATGGAATGATGTGTATCATATACAGATGATTCAGCTCGGGATCCGAAATTCCCTCTGAACGGCTGTTTAAATAAGTAGTAGAGGAACATCAAATGTAGTGGGGTTTTGTCTGACAACGGATTAGTTGAAGCTTAAATTACAATGCATAGTAGATGGAAACGGATGGAATAACAAAAATTATGGAATTCAAATAGTTATATCGTTATAACTGTTTATAAACAGCTATAAATGTATCCTGCCGCTTGAAGAAAACTTCTTTTATAGAGAAATTAAAGCTATTACTTCGCACGGGCCGTAACGACACTATGGTTATGAGAGTGTGGAAACATGTGATAAAAATTCCACAAACTTGGTAGTTGAATACGAAATGAGATGCCAGGCACCCCATTCACATGACAGAGATGGATCATGCAACTTCTTCATCTCAACATTTGGAGTGTTACTGCATGTGGGAGACTTACTATGTTACAATGGAGACTTCTACAGTTCTCTTTCAACATCTGAGGCAATTTGGATTATGTACACCTATTCCTCACCAGATTCTGCTAGCACAAAAAAAATCATGTGTACAGTTGCAACTGACTTATTAACATAGCTATTAGAGTTGAGACAGGCAACTAATAGTATTTTCTGATTCTTCTTGCTTTTCTGATTCTTTGGGCTACAACGATGACTATGTACATGTTAGCTGTAGAGGAGAATGCCACTTTTTAAAATGCATTTTTCAGCTTCAATTTGAGTAAATCTTAATCAGGATGGTCTGTAGAGCTACTGAAAATCGTATGCTTTTATGGTTAAAAAACACTGAGAGTAAGTATTCTTAACAGCTAAGATAGCAGATTAGGTTTGAAGACAGAAGTTCTGCCCTTTATTCAAGTCATTCTTGGATTTTCAACAAGAACTTTAATCCTTGCTTTCTGTACGACATATTTAATAGACCAAACATCGCTACAAGAAACTAAGTGTGTGACAACTTTATTTGTAAGAATTTCTAAATATAAACTACGTTTAAGTATTGTGTTCCACCAAACAAGTAAAAAAAATATATCATATTATAAAACAAGTTCTTTTGTGGGAAAAAATAAATTTGTTGATGATTGTGTCAACAAATTAAATTAAATATTAACAATCGATCAACTAAAATTTATTTTTTTTCTTAATCGTACGAAAGTTAATTCACTAAAACAATGATAGAAATCAGATGACCGTACTAGAAGTTTAAAATAAGAGGAAATTTTGATGTAACCCCATAATTTATAAATAGGAAGCATTAGAAACTTATGAATAGTTTAAAAATAATTTATGAATAGTTATAAAAATATTGGGAATTTATTTTTAGACAAAAATTAAATTGAGTAGTAAAATAATTTTTTGTGTGGAAAATAGTTAGGACATGGATTTTTAATTATGTATTTTTTAGATGCTAAAAAAAGCAAAGTTTTTCAAAGTTAATATTATTCAAATAGTATAACCAAAGAGAGGTATAACCAAAATTATAAATCAAAGAAACCCAGCCAGGGTTTAAAAAAAGTGCAATATATTGGCAAAAGTATCTCAATTGTAACTACAACACAATATTATAATAAATATAATAACAATATTATAACAATATTATGATTTGCAAAAAAAAAAAAATCTCTCGTAATTATTATACCACTCGTATACTACCGACAATAACTTCAACTCAACTAACTGAACTTCTTTTTACTCAACCCACCTAACTCTTTACACAAGGCTATGTAATTCGCTACCAATTAGAAGAATGAAAATAGAACATAAGTGGGCCTCATGTATACCACGAACAACGGGTGTTGAGAGAGGAAGACAAAGTTAGTTGTAACTGAACCTCATGTATGTATCGTATGACAGAAAAGCTCTGAAAACTTCTACCAGGTACCATGATTATCAATGCAAAATGCTTTACACGTATTGTGACAATCGCTACCGAGTCACTTCGCTTCGAAAGCAGTGACAATAACACCAGCGGATTCGAACTTTCGGCCTCGTGCTCAGTGACACTAGGATCAAATAAGTATATATAAAGTATATATATAAAATAACTATATATATTACATATCGGGTTAAAATAGTATAAGTCTACTAATATAAGTAGATTTCATTTCCAAAAACCCACTCGCTTTCTCCAGCACACATTGAATAGGCTATTTTCGTTAATTACATATCTGCCCTTTCGACACATATATCCCACAGTCTTAAAGGAGGACCTTTAGTTATATAAGTGTATATGTATAAGTCTAGTTTAGTTATATGTATATTATATATGTCTAGTTTATATATGTCTAGTATATATGTATAATTATATATGTATATTATATATGTCTAATATTAGTTATATATGTATAAGTCTACTAATATAAGTAGATTTCATTTCAAAAACCCACCCGCTTTCTCCAGCACATATTGAATATGCTATTTTCGTTAATCACATATCTGCCCTTTTGACACATATATCCCACAGTCTTAAAGGAGGACCTTTAGTTGTAACTGAACCTCATGTATGTATCGTATGACAGAAAAGCCTGAAAACTTCTACCAGGTACCATGATTATCAATGCAAGATGCTTTACATGTATTGAGACAATCGCTACCGAGTCACTTCGCTTCTGAAAGCAGTGACAATAACACCAGCGGATTCGAACTTTAGGCCTCGTGCTCAGTGAAACTCAGATCAAATAAGTATATATAAAGTATATATATAAAATAACTATATATATAAGTACATATCGGGTTAAAATAGTAAAAGTCTACTAATATAAGTAGATTTCATTTCAAAAAAACCCACCCGCTTTCTCCAGCACATATTGAATATGCTATTTTCTTTAATCACATATCTGCACTTTCGACGTCAGCTTGTATTTATTCTCAGATTGTGAGCTAAAGGAAAACAAAATTTTAAACTAGCCATAAACAATAGATAGCAATAAACAGAATTCAAAGAATACAATATTGAATATGAAAATCCACGAATTGAATATAAAAGAGCCACGTTTTATATCATGACACGGATGCATATTCGACGAATATGTATCCTTGGTAGAGTGTAATGAAAGTAGCTTACATGATATTGTAATGTATGATAAAACGAATTGAAACTAATAGTTTTTATCCTTAAAATTAAATTTTGTACAAACAAAAAATATCAACATTTTGTACAACATCAAAATATCTTGAAAGCTATGACATACATCGATTATCTTTAACAATATTACTTTTACCTAATGAGCATAACTTGAGAAACAACACCAGTATTTAGCAATCTAAGATTAATGGCTTTACCAATTTCAAGCCCCCTTTTTTATTTTCTTTAAAAGTTAAACCACAATATTGAATAACTTTTGGAGAGAAAAGTCTGTTAAAGGTTCTCGTCGTCGCTCCTGACCTAGTTTCAGCCGAAAGGGTTTTTTAAATTCTCCTTTAACGAACAGACTAAATGGGCAAATAATTGCGGTCCATCGATTCCGTCCAACTACTAGAGAAATCATTAAATTTTATTGCCTTCATTAGAAGAATCCATCCCAGAACAGGAAACTGAAGGTCCTAATTAGGTCTAACATGAGATTATGCCTCTGTGGAATAACACTCATTACTTCTATTGGGGATATCGAATATGGATTCCATTCCAAATGACATCAAGAAGAAGGAAATGGTAAAATAATGCTGATATCAATGACTTCTTGTGCTTGTAAATGCAAAAGGAGGAACATCATTGAGTTATGTAGAAACGATAAATATTATGAGAGATTCTTAATTTTTTTATGTTCGCTAGTGTAATACTCTTCGAAACATTGATGATTATTACTTCGAAACATACTCTGAGAAATTTCTAAATTTCAGAATATTGAAAAATTCCTCCTTCTCCTTCAGTCAGTTATTGAAATAAGGAAAATAGTATTATTGAGTTATTTTTAAATCAGTATGCAATGCTATATTTTAGTGACACTTATTTCAAATTATATAATTGTTATCAATCTTGAATGACATGCATAGATCAAAGTCGCATTGACGAAATTCCACCAACGAATTTTTCCCCATCAAGAAATCTACCTTTGTGTTATTTAATATTATTTACAGAGTATTTTGTTTGCATATTTCTAAATTAGTTTTTATTCTCCCTAGTAATATGTGAAATTTCATTTTTTTTTTAAATTCATATTTTTCCTGCAATCTGCTTTTCTGCTTAAAATTTGGACACCAATGTAAAAAAAAACACAAATAAATTAAATACTCAAATACAGCAAATTAAATAACAAAATATATCAATTTAAATATATCTATTTAAAAATATTTATTTTAAATTTATCAGTTTTATATATAAATCACAAATTAAATTTTTTTTATCTATAAAAGGTTTAGAAAATGTGCTCAAACTCTTCTGTCTCTTCAAAAACTCTTCATAATATTATGACTTATGCATTCAAATGGTGAATCTGCTGTTGACCTCACTTCATTCAGCTCCGAAATCCTGAGGAAGACAAATTGAATGAAAAGGATTTTCTTTGAAGAAATGCTTCCAGGAAAAAGGAACAGAGAATGGCTTTACCCTGATTAAGTTTAGAACGTGATCTAATTTGCATATCCCAGATGTATCTTTTTGCAAAATAAATGAGATGTATTTTTGCTAAGAATTCCCCTTTTAAAGTGTACCAGTAATTCAACAGGAAAAGTTTATCTTAAGAAATGGGTTGGAAGTAATGCGGCCAAGGAAAAAATACATTGACTTAAAATAAATGGGTGGTTTAGTATTATGCAGCAAAAAAAGTACTTAAAATAATATAGAGTAAATTTTATCAAAGCTTTTGATGCATTTCCTGTGAATGAAGTATTTTCAATTGAAATTAAATGCATGTTAAATAATCTTAAAGATAACACTGTGTTGTCACCTATGTTAAAATAAAATTTTATATAATTAGACGAATTATAGTTGCTTGCAACTGAGATTCTTTCATTGGCAGGTAAATTTCCTTGTTGAAGTTGAAAATTTAATTTAAAATTATTTATAAAAGTTTACGTAATTACAGGGCATTTGCATTTGAAATTCTTATAAAATCATTTGGGACCTGATGTCAGAGTTACTAGCGGTCTGTCACTCCGTGCCACAGATTTCGGATTGGAGTTCTGGCGGTACCATGGATTTGTAGTGGTTCGCAATCCACTTTAAGCCATAGGTCCGGGTCTAATATGACTGTTGAACGTTGAACGTAGGGCTGACAACCCTACACCGTAAAAAGAAAAGCATCTCTCGCCACGTAATATTCCAGTAGGCAACCGGCCTTGGCCCATAAAGGGGCTGTTGCAGAAAACAACATCGATCCATCAAACTATTGCAGCTATTATAAAAAGGACAGCATGAGTAATATCTGATGAACTACAGATATAACTCATTTACCTTAATTTATTTACTTACTTTAATTTATTTCTTAAATAAGTACTTCATTGGTTGATGCAAATCTGGACTTGGAAGTATGAATCTTTCATTTTTGTCACCTACAGGGTTTTATAAAAGTCATGAACTTAATATAGTCCGACTACAGATAGAGTACAATGGTAAACAGGCGGTGTAAAGCGGAAATTGACGAATATATTATTTTGTTTAGGAAGTTAATCTGATATACGCTACACAAAGCAAGCTAGTTTGTAAGTAAAAAATAAAATAGTTAGTGTGGAATTTCTTTAAATTAGATTTTTTTAATATCGTTTAATCTAAAATTTTAATTATTGAAAATTAAATTTTTATTTCAATTAAAATACCTTGTAAATGACATTTCCTTCTCTATGACACCACTCTTTTTTAATCCGTATTACTCGAGTCCTGGCTAATTCCCCAACTGTCGGTGATCGTATTATACCAAGAAAATATCATGCAGTCGTATAACAATAAAATCAGTGCAAATGTTCTATGAGTGAAAAATTCAATTAAATGAAATCATTCATTTGAAAAAAAAACAATTAAAAAAGATATATTGGGCATTTTTTTTTTTTTTCTTTTTTTTTATTTAATCTTAATTTATCAATATTAAAATTATACGTTATTGTCTAGAAATGATCATGATGATTAGCAATACATATTTCTTATGTTTTATCTGTATACATGTATAAAAATACAGACAAAATATAGGTTTTATATATGTTTATAGACTTCAATAAGCTAATACAGATAATACAGCATGTTTATACATCTCTAAATTTAAAGGCTGTCCTAAAATTCCGCAAGAAGTAGTAAACAGAAAGGGTTCAAGAAGATTTCTTAGAAAAAATTTGCTACACTGACCCCTTCCCCTCTAAATCAAACCTAAAGGTGCATTTTGAAGGGGAAACCGACACTTTCATTACCAAATATTCCAGACTATTATTTATGTTTAGAAATTCAAATCTTGCATGAATTTTGGTACACCCAATATTAAACTAATTTATCGTCTTAGAACATTTATTCATTAATTACATTCTATTAGCAATTATACCGCATATCTTTTTTTTGCGATAATGGAAACCGGACAGTGGAGTTGAAGGCTAACTGAAAACTGATTGGACATGTAAACGATTTATGACAAACACATCAGATAACTCTCATTCTACCTCGCTAATGAATCTAGAAAATCTCGTCAACAGAAACTCTGCAAACACCTACATTATTATAAATGGCCTCTCTCATCCATTGGTCATCCACCAGAAGCTTACGAAATCCAGTGCTGCTGTCAAACCATTATCTCCGGACAGTGAATGCGAGGTATTTTAATGCCGTGGCATCGGAATCTGCTTCAAAACATGCTATCCGATGTCAACGTTATTGTATTGTCCTCCCAAATGTGTGCCTTTAACTGCCATCCATGGATTAGCCCTCCCAAAATGATCCGTTGGAGCAGCGGCGACAATAGTTTTTATGAGATCAAGAATGTTTTGACAGGTCAGCACAAGATAAATCCTTTCCGACTTTGGCTTCGAATTATGTGTTGGATAATAATGCTGTACTATAAGAAAGGGATGGACATGACTCGGAATAGAAAACGGGTAATTATGTTCCGGGTAAGCACAATGATGCTTATGTCAGATGCACAGAAAAGTATGGCAACAAATGAAGTAAAATGTCATCGCATAATAAGCAAATCATTTATTTTGATGTGAATAAAATGTTTAATTAATGGAAATTGGGCATTTAAACAAACAAAAAAAAAAAAATCAGTTAAAAATTTATAATGATTTTTTAAAATTTGACCTTAATTTATCGTTACAATAGTTTAACTTAAACGTTATTCTTTTAAAGCATTATGATGATTAGCAATACATATTTATTCTGTTTTGTCACCTACCACTCCCTCAAATGTATGTTTATAGATTTCAATAATCGCATACCCATAAAACAAAAAAAATTACGCATGTCTATATTTAAATGGTGTTTAAAAATTCATGCAACATAAAGGGTTTAAGAGAAATTTGTTTTAGAAAAAACATTTTGGTATATACTCATCCCCCTCCCCCTCGAACACCAAAACTAAAGTTCCATTTTAAAGCAAAATCAACTCATTCATTACCAAATATTCAAGACTATTTTGGATGTTTAGAAATTCAAATCTTGAATGACATTTGGAACACCCAATATTAAACTAATTTGTCGCCTTCGAATATTTATTCATTAGAGACATCCCATTAACAATTATACCGTATATCTTTTTACGATAATGGAAACCGGACAGTCAAGCTGAAGGTTAATGAAAACTGATTCAACATGTAAACGATTTATGACAAACACATCCATAACTCTCATTCTATCCAATCGCTAATGAATCGAAAATTTCCAACAGAAACTCTGCAAACACCTATTTCATACATAAATGGCCTCTCATCCCATTGGTCATCCACCAGAGAAGCTTACGAATCCGTGCTGCTGTCAAACCATTATCTCTGGACAGTGAACGCGAGGTATTTTAATGCCGGAATCTGCTTCAAACATGCTATCCGATGTCAACGTTATTGTGTTGTCCTCCCAAATGTGTGCCTTTTAATTGCCATCCATGGATTAGCCCTCCCAAATGTTTTATCCGTTGGAGCACCGGCGACAATAGTTTTCATGAGATCAAGAATGTTTTGACATGTCAACACAAGAGAAATCCTTTCCGGGCTTTGCTTCGAATTATATGTCGGATAATAATGGTGTACTGTAAGCAAGGGATGGGCATGATTCGGAATAAAAACAGGTAATTATGTTCCGGGTAAGCACAATGAAATTTATGTTCAAATGCGCTGAAAAGTATGGCAATAAATGAATTGAAATAATGTTACTACATATATTTATTTTGATAAAGTAAAATGTATTGTATTATTGAGTTTTGATTTGTAATTTTACGTTAATAAAGTAGATAGATGATGAGAAATATGTTCAACGAATAATTTCATCTGCATAGTTTTCATGCAATCAGAAATGTTTTGAAAGTCAACAAGAGCAAAATAATTCCTGAGATTTTCAAATTATGTTTTAATTTATTCTACATAATAATAAAGGAAATAAAGAACAATGGTGGAGTTCGTTCCTGGTTGGGAAACGCTTTGATTTCTGAAGTTCCTCCAGTTTTCCAGTTTCTACTTTCGAAATAACATGCCTTCGAAAATGCGTGGTCTCCATGCAGCTATAAGCTCAATATGGATCTTTAGATTATTGACCTATGAGGTTCGATGCCTATTAAATGCTTATGGATTTATGGTGCTTATCCTTGCCCATCTGTGTGGATTGTCTTTAGACTGTGCATATTAGATCGAGATTTATGCACAATAAATCTCTATCTAGATCTTGACAAATATGAACACAATAAACCCATAAACATCTAATATGCACAATCCGAACACACTAAATCATAAGCATCAAATATGCACAATCTGAACATAGTAAATCCATAAGCATCTAATTTGGGTACAAATATGCACAATCCGAACACAGTAAATTAAAAAACATCTAATATTCACAAATATGTATAATCTGAACACAATAAATCCATAAGCATCCATAATATTCCCAATCCGAGCTCAATAAATCCATAATCATCCGCTACCAGAGCCCCACTATTTACATCCAGATGGTCAAGCATGTGCCCATTAAATTCAAAGTTTAAATGTTCTTCCATTAGAGAGAGGAAGAAGAAGGTGAGTATCCTTTAGATGTCAGCCTTTGCAGTGTTCGTTTTAAATTGTAGCTGTAAAATGTGTGTCTAGTAGAACTTCCTATCCTCGCGGTACTACCTGAATAATATTGTATTTGCTACTTACCTGAAATTCTATTGACAAATATTTTAAATTAAAGTATAGTATCAAAAACTGTAATAACATTTTGCTGTGAGTAGGGATGAATGTGATTCGGAATAGTCCCAGAAGATTTATTTTCCATGCATGGATAATGATAGACAGAAGATTTATTGTTTTTACAATCTTTGATATATTGCCTGTTTTGGCATTATCCATAACATACAATATATAAAAAGTTTTCAGAAATAAAATACTTGAAAATCAATGTGATTCAGTTATGCTGCATCATCAATATTCAATATATTTAATAAAACTTGATGCAAAACTAAATTTTAATCAGTAATTTTTTAAATTCATAAAATTGAAAATTTGTATTTTTATATATAATGATAAAAAATGAAATAAAATAAGCCATGAGAATTATTTCTGATGTACTATTTTAAATATGGAAGCAAAATTATGAATGTTTCTAGTTTATCAGGAAATTGTTAACTTTCATCTAAATAATAATGCATAACTCTACACTAATAAATATTTGGATTATTTATGACATATAGTATGAACTTCTAAAGCAGTGGTTTTAAAATTTTTTTTTTTGAAGTCGGGCACATTTAAAAACTACAACTGGAGACGTCTTATATACAGACTTCTGGCCAATAAGAATTCGCTACTAACGCGTTACAGTTTTATATAGAGATAGTCAACCCTACATAAAGCTATTTAATCAACAGAGTCTCAGAGGCTGCAATGGAAATTTTTAACAATAAATATCATAGAAATGCCAGTGTTCCTAGTAGGCAACCATGGAAGTTACCGCTCCTACTTTCTCAGAACCTTATTATTGCATTTTTTTTGTTGAATTTGTATGTGAAGAAGCAAAAAAGTAACCAAAATGGTTAGTTGTCTGTAATAAAAGTTGTTTTGATTGGGAAAACTGACAAGAAAAAAGAGTAACTATATTTATTTTAATATCTGGGCACATAGAAAAAGGATGCACCTTGAAAACTTCTAGCGTGCACCCTGGCGTACCCTTTCAGAACCGCTGCTCGAAAGTATAATAAGATTTAAAATAACTCTGTCTTTTAAAAGACTTAATTTAAATAAGATATTTTAAATTAAAATTCAAATAAACTATCTATCCTATATTAAAGATGAGTTACGAACACTATTTTTGATGTCTGTAAAATAAAATATGATAAAGCTTTCAATATAAATTGATTAAAAATTCTAAACCATAGCTTGAAATGTGAAAAAAATTTGATTTAAATTTAAATAATAGAATGTAAATAACGGAATTCTATTTAATAGAAAGGCAAAATCATTTCCATTTAGATTGGTTTTTCAAAGAGAAAACTAATTCATTTCAAACCAGATATTAAGAAAAACTTATGCTTTAGCTTTTTTCTGAGTTATATAAAAAGAAATACAGGCATTAATAAATTGATGAATTTTATTTGCATAGTTAAATATAATATAACAGATATTAGAAATTTATTTAAGTCAACTAAAATTTATGTAAATAATCAATGTAATAAAAAATAAATCTTACTAAAGGAATTTAAAATGAATTTTTTTATTCAGATGGAGAACCACAGTATTTTAAAAATCTATTAATAAATAATATTCGTTTCATCTTTAAAAATTTAATCAGCTACTTCATACAATGTAAATAGTTAGTATATACAATTTTACTTTTATTGATTATAGTAAATTCAACTACTGATTAATTAGAGTGTATTTAATTTTAGTTACAGAAATCAAATATTTGATTTTTATGAAAAGTAATTTTACATTTCTTTTGCCATTTATGCATCAATGCATTCCCTCATATATCCCTTTATATTAAAATGAATGAAGCTTCCAATACTAGTGTATAAACTTCCCTCAGGGCATTCACTCATATATCAGAAATTTGCCTTTATATTAAAAAGAACCTTCAAATGCAAGTGCATGCCCGATTCGTAAAAGTGTACTCGAGAACGCAGGTTCGAATTCATTAGTGGTGCCCGTTGCCACCACTTCTTAATATTTAAATAGCATGTTCCAGCTTTTCTCATCGATAGTCAAGTTAAATGTTGATATTGATTGATTCCCATGCAAGATTCAAATTCGCTATAATTACTCTGGAAGGTGTATCACTCAGAATAAATTCCACAATCTAAAGTATTCAAACAGTAGTTTCCAAGAAAAGCTGGTTTATGACGCTGTACACACGCCAAGCTTATCTTGTATCGCTAAAATGTGTTGGTTATTTTGGTATGTATGGGAACAAATGAAATACCAATTTCATGTGACACCATAAAATAACGTTAGTTGCTTTACTTGTTATCCGAGGGCAAAATATCTACGAAAGTTAATCTTATCTGATATTGTTTTAAAGGCCGATTTCTACAGGCTGATTTCCAAATCAGACTGTAGACTGCGCTGTACTTTCTCTCTGGTGAGAATATTGGGGCCAACGGACGATTTCTCTTGAACGCCACTGGAGTGTGCTCTTGCCAGTGTGTAGGAGGAAGCACGGTTACGAAGTCTAATTTAACGCCAATTCAAGATTACGATTGGCTAGCATTATACAATGTCACATTTTCAATGGGATTCTATTGATTTGTTTTTAAATTGTTTTTGTTCCATGTTTTAGGTGGCTTATGGGTATTCATGTCTCAGTCCTCTCTGAATATCTGCACATACTTGTTGTTTCAGATGTAGCGGTCGAATTTAATGTTACAGAATTCGAGGTTTTGTGGAAATCGAGTTAGAATTCGAGGTGGATTCGAACTAAGATATATCATAAATGATGAATGAAATGTGCAATGTTTTGGTTGAGTTTTGTTATTTAACTGTAGTCGTGCCTGGATTTTGGGACGGTATATATGTTTGTTTTCTTATGTACATGGGGAAAAAGCAGATTAGTTTGGTTTGTCGCTCTACGGTCATTTTTTGTACACTTAAGATCAATTTAGGCTGGACCTACAGTTTACGTAACGTGGATTCCTAATCACTCACAAACATACATGCCACTGCCAAGATTCGAACTTGAAGCCCATGGTATCAAAGACCATAGCGCTAAAGATGCAAATGAATAAAAGAAATTTTTATGTTTTTAACATATCTTTATTCAGTTATGTAGTTTTATAAATCTAGCTAACATTTGAAATGATTTCTAAACCACAATTACGTGAAAATGTCAATTTTTGTACCCAGTGGAAACTCATCTTAAAAAGTCCAGTAGGAAAGAATAATTTTTATCAGGATATATGACCAGACGTACAAAAAAAAAAACTTTAATATATAAATATTAGGATTATTGCTTAAGAAAGACAAGATTCTGTTTAGTGCAATTTATTTTTAAATTTTTGTGAAATGAAATGACATCTAAGTTGAAAACAGTATAGTTTCAAAGCAACTTTATTTTGTCATATTTTTTTCGACAAATTAGATTTGTCTGCAGTAAATTTCAGTAATGGCTTTGGAATAGTTTTGTTCACTTGATCATCGACAGCAGATATTTGCAAAAAAAAGCAGATATTTTCGAAAAGGCAATTCTCTTTTCAATTTCGCAATTTCGAATACATTTTATACAAATTGAAAAATTAAATGGTATATTTTAGTTTAGTTTAGAAAAATGTTTTCCATTATTTATTGAAATTCAACTAAACAATGTATTATATATATATCTTTATAAGGAATTATTGATTGAATATTTTATAACTGTACTCAGAAGTAAAGATATAATTGCTTTAATGAAAATTTTTAATATTTTCCGTATAATGATTTCTTTAAATACAAAAATTGGAGTAAAGTTTATAATTCATCAATTATTACGATTCATTCCGGCATGATGGCTGAATGACTAACACTCTGGTGCTTGGGTGAGAGTTTTGAGTCCTAGCGGGGTGCCTAACATGACTGTAGAGCTTAGCTTACAGTCTACCGGCTTACAGTCTATCGCGTAGAAAAAACTGAAATTCTGCTAGTAGAAAACTGCTAGTAGACAGACGACTTGGCCATTGGGGTTGCTGATCCAATGAAGAAGATTTATTCCAGTTTAAATATTTAAATAAAAGCAAAATGGATTTTATTTCATTAAAAAATATTTTTCAATTAAAAAGTTTTAAAATTGTAATCGCATTCGTAAAAATTGAATTAAAAAATAATGAAACTCATTACATCCAAATTAAAACTAAATATTCCTTCGTTTACTTTCTGAAAATTTTTAAATATTTAACAAAAATAATTGCATTTTATCTAAATATACTTGTAGATGAATATAATTTTTTTTTTTAAATTTAAGCCTGCAATATGGTATTTTTTTAAATTTTTATCGCTGGTTAATTATTTTCACTACATTTCTGACTAAATTTGTATGTTTAAGTTCCTTTTTATGCAGAGATTTTATTTAATCTATATGTCTGTCTGGAAGTATTAGTCTATATTATTAAAATTAAGTTCCTCTTGAAGTAGATAAATGCAATTTGAATTTCGGCAGAAGTTATTATAAAACTAATTAAAATAAACATTTTAATTGATAGGACAATAAACTTCTTTATTAAAATGTCTATTTTTAATTTAAAAGAAATTAATTCTCAATAAAGGATAAAATTTAAAATATAATATAAAGTGAACCAACTGAAAAATTTATTTATTTAACTGATGAAAACTGATTTCTAATCATCATCAAAAATTCTTAAGAAATAGATTACAGCCATGTTGACAAAGAATGATATCAGTTTCAAGTTACCTATGTATAAAAAAAAATTTCTATCCAATATTTTCTGACATCCCAAATATTTTAATACATTTAATCCAATGAGAAATGACAATTAAAGTATAAATAATTATTATTTTAAATCAGAGATGAGAAATCGGCCAAAATATTTCCGATTCTGAGTGGGAATTTTTGTACTGACTATTTCTAGTAATTTTATATTTCCAATATTTTCTGACATCCTGAATATTTTCATGTATTTAATGCAATGATAAAATACAATGAAAGTATAAATTATCATTATATTAAAAAGAGATGAGAAATAATATTTCATTTCGAATGTCAATTGGTTAGCACTCTGGTCTAACACAGGCTTCAGGTTCGGATCCTGGCTTTGGCATGTATGTTTGGGATTTGTAATATTGAAAAATAAAATTGAAATTTGACTCCTTAACATTTAATTTTAATCTTTATTCCTATAAATTTGGGATTTTAAAAATAATTTTTATAAAAAGTCTAGAGTGAGATTTTTAAATTGATTTCTGACTCCGACTCCTTCAAAAAAAGTTCACCTTCCGACTCCAATTCGATTCCCAATCTCTGCTTTATATATCAAAAAAAAATTAATATATAAAAATGTTATACCTAATTACAAAAAAAGGGTAAAATTACTACAAATTTTATTTATGTGAAATATGTGAGAGTTTTTCATCATTGTATTAAATATCAGATTATTGCCAATTTATTATTTACATCAACAATTTTAAGTACTGCAACCTCTTCACTGGCAAGAGCGCTTCTTTGTGGCGTTCGGGAGAAAAGGTCAGTCGGCTTCGAGACACTTACCCGAGAGGGTAGTACAGTGCAACCTACGCCCTCACTGAGAAACATATAGATTATAGTCTGTCATCTTAAGAGGAAATATATTTAAAAGCATCCCGGGGCACTAATTGGCCTGCAGACTACTCGCCCGGACAGGAAGTATAATTCAGCGCATCCTGGGCGTAGCTGTGTTTTGGATTTTCGGCTTAGAAATGGGTTCCTTCTAGGGAATCTATAATTACGTGTCTTTAAATGAGTTAAATATTGCATGTCTCTAATTGTATGTGTGTGGTGTTTGTACTTGTGTAAAAATAAAGATGTGAATTCTCCAACCCGTGCCTCAAGTGTATCTCCATCCAACCACACTCAGTTACAATCTGGTGCCCAATCTGCACACTACAGTACTATAAAGCTATTCAAATATGAAATTTATCTATTTATTTTCTTCATGAATTTATTAATTTTTTATATTTCATAGGCATATTTTATAATAGCTAAATATGCTCCTTAACCAATATTAAAAAGCTCTTTTTTTACATCATAATAAACTGAATGAATTTAAATGTAGTTTTTCATTTAAGGTCATATTTTCAATTAAATATGCATACAATATTTAATGTGCATACAAATACTCATACAATAGTGCAGGAATCCTTTTAATTTTAACATATTATTTATATTCTCTATGAAATACAGTTTATAATTTAACAAATTGCTGTTGTTTCTTTACTACACTCATGTCCATAAATTAAGCATAATTCGGAATCACACAGAAATTGAACTCTAAAATAAAAATTTCACCTGTAGAATTATCACCCACATCTTGAAGAAAAATATGCAAATTACAGGAAACTACCAGATGGCTCGGGATAGTACGTCACAATGACGAGAGTGTAAGAGAGGGGTATATGAGGAATGGTGGCAAAGAAGTAAAATTGTTCACAAGCGCTTTAAAAGCCTTTCAGTGCACAACCGCATAGTTATGGCACAAAGGAAGCATTTGGATGATTTTTTACGTGGTAGAATTAACGGACGACTAGAATGTGGATGTACCCAGCTGGAAGTATCCGAGGAACTTGAATCGCCCAGAGTGTCATCTCCAGGCTTTGGCAACGATTCCAAGATGATGGTAATGTGAGTAGATGTTACAGCACAGGTCGCCCCGAGTTACAACGCCGAATGAGGACAGGCATTTAGCAGTTACAGACAAAAGAAACAGTCGGAGCACAGCATCAGACCTGTCTCGTCAGCTCTCTTCAGCTACCGGTACGACAGTTTCAAGGCAGACCGTGTACAGACGCTTAGGGCACATTGTTCTATATGTTCGTAGGCCTGTCAGATGTGTCCCACTTACCGCAACTCACTCACTGTCGCCTGCGATTAACCTGAGTAGAGAGCATGCATTGTGGACACCGCAACAGTGGTCACGTGTGATGTTTTCCGACGAGTCCAGGCTTTAGTTTGCACTCTGATTCTCGCCGGACTTTCATATGGAAAGCGCCAGGTACCGTTACCACCAAGAGAACACCATTGAACGCCACCGTTACGGTGGTGCAGGATGGCTCGTTTGGGGAGGAATTATTCTTGGTTCCAGAACTGACCTGCATGTTCAGAGTGTAACGATGACAGGCCACATCTATCGGGATGTCATTCTTTAACAACATGTACATTTGTTTCGGGGCGCCATGGGAGCTGAATTTTTGTTTATGGATGACAACGCCTGTCCTCACCGTGCAAACATTGTGGACGAATGCCTTCATTTGGAGGATATCACCCGTATGGATTGGCCAGCATACTCACCGGACTTGAATCCAATAGAGCATGTGTGGAATATGCTTGGCCGACGAATTGCAGCCCATCAACCCTCCCACCTGTCAACCGAACTTCGGAGGGCATTGCTTGATGAGTGGTGTAATATTCCCCAAGATCAGATTGATAATTTGATACTCAGCATGCCTAGGCGTTGTAAGGCCTGTATTGCATCGCCCGGGAGACATACTCCATATTAAACATCATACCAACCATGTTATACTGTTTTTTGTAAATAGTTTCATATTTGAAATTTGCTCCAGGGGGAGTAAAATTCGCAATTTTTATTAATTATGTCAAACATATAGCATCTTTTTTGCTCTTTACCTTTTGTTAAATAAATAGACTTTACAAATAAGTCAAATTTGTTTTGCTTATGTCTCTTTCTTTGCCTGAACTTCAT
This sequence comes from Caerostris extrusa, assembly GCA_021605095.1. Lineage (NCBI taxonomy): Eukaryota > Metazoa > Arthropoda > Arachnida > Araneae > Araneidae > Caerostris > Caerostris extrusa. The sequence goes on along the minus strand of BPLR01006956.1, from coordinate 48,661 downwards.
TATCCTTAATTTATGGACATGAGTGTATTTATCATACAAAAATGAATACCACTTAAAGGTGAATTACATAAGATAAATTTAGCTATTATTTGGCTCCAAAAATACCACCATTTCCACAGTCCAATGTAACCTTAAACCCAAACTTCCTTAAATTAATGACTGAATTTGATTGTTACATCTGTAGAGACAAATAGGCACATTTTCTTATACAAGACAAATAACTTTTTTTAATCTTGGCTAGGAAAAAACAGGAACACGTTCCTAAGCTATAAATAATTCAAAAGCGATGACAATAAGTGATGAAAACATTACTACTTCTACAATTCTTCGTTTCGAGATTTCCGTTACTAATGGTTACCGCTACTGCATTGTTCAAATTCCTTTTTCCACACGGGGAGTCAGATGGCAGGGAAGCGAAGTCTTTTTCGAAAATAATTTGCTTAAAAGAGGGGTGCTGGAATTAATCTTCACCATCATTTCTTTTGTTGCATTTTCTGAAAGGTTACTCATGAAAATTCATGAAACAAGTATTTCATGGTGACAATCACTGGATTGGATAGCATTTTTAAACCTGTAATATTCAAATTAAATTAGATACTATATATAATTTGGTTTAAATTAGTATTGTATTTTGGTTTAAATTTATATTGTTTTAATTATTTATTGTAAATTACATACATACGGTCGATATTTATTTATAATGAAATGACTACATTTATATTCTTTTATACTAAAATGACTACATATATCCATTGATAATAAAATGACTACATATAATTCTATTTATAATAAAACGACTACATATATATCCATTTATAATAAAAGGACTGCATCTATATCCGTTTATAATAAAATGACTACATATGTATTCATTTATAAGAAAACGACTACCTATATATTTATTTCTAATAAAATGACTTCACACATAGCAATTTATGATAAAATGACTACATATCCATATTAGAAAAAACGTTGTTTAAAAGTTTAAACAAAACTTTTAAAAATACAATACTTGCTTTGCGTTGTCTTGAACTCTGCAGAAAAAAGTCATAAAATCAATGCACAACCCCAGCCACAAATTAAATCAACACCTACTTGAACATAAACCAGCATTTCTGTGTGCAAATGAAGACCCCCAGTGAAATACATTTCTCGTAAGCCCCTGTCGTTCCCCTATCTCGCCATGCATCTCTGAGTGACGGAGGCTTGACTAGCAAGCTCTGTGTATCGTGTCGCGCCATGAGGATCATGAATTCAAACCAGCCGCTTAAACATGTGGTCCCGTGCTCATTAACTTGCATCATTATACGAACACAGGGGGGGGATGAAAGGACTGTTTGTTGAGCAGGCGAATTTTCGCGTCTTAGAATCTTGAATTCGGAATTAAGCCACTTAATTAGTAATCATGGTGCATTCTCGTTGCTGGTATTCGAAAACAGTCCCCTAGTAAACTAATATTATAAAGATAGAGTATATATATATATATATATATATCTTCTGTACATGTGTTTGTCACTGAACTCTTCAGGATCTTGAAGCGCATTGGAATTAAGCCACGTGAATAGTAGTGATGGCATATGTACGTTGCTGGGAAAAAAACAGTTAACTAGTAAACTAATATTACATAGATAAGAGTATATATGCTTTTATCTTTGTATTATTAGTTCACTAATTGATATATATATATATATATATATATATAGGAGGAGAGAGAGTTTAGCAGATTATTGTAAAAGTTTAATAAAACCTTTTTGATTAAAGTTTGAATAAAACCTTTAAAAGCAATACTTGCCTTGTGCTCTCTTTGCTTTATATACAAAAATACTAAAATCAATGTACAACCCCAGCCACAAATGAAATCAACACCTACTTGAACTTAAAACCTCAGCATTGGGTGCAAATGAAATCCCCCAGTGAAATACATTTCTCATAAAGCCGCCCTGCCATTCCCTCATCTCACCATGCATCTCTGGGTAGTGGAGGCTTGGCTGTAGCAGTTCCGCGGCTATCGTGTCGCGCATGCGGGATCATGTATTCAAACCGGTCACTTAAACATGCGGTCTAAAGGAGTCCAATGCTCATTAACTTGCATCATTATACGAATACCGGGGTGGGGGTGGGGATGAGAGGCTGTTTGTTAAGGCAGGCGGGAATTCCTGAGTCTCAGAATCTTGAATTCGGAATTAAGCCACGTGAATAGTAATCACGGGATATGTGTTGCGTTGGATTCGAAAAACAGTCAACTAGTAAACTAATAGTACAAAGATAAAAGTATATATATATATATATATATATATATATACATATACATAAAAAAAGAGAGAGAGAGTTTTAGCAGATTATTGTAAAAAACTAATTTTAAAAATGTTTTTATCCTTTTATTATTACATAAAGTATATTTTAAGCTTCTATATTACTTAACATATATATTAAGACATTAAGATTCCCACTTTACCAATTTTAAAGAAATATTTTATAGAAATTATTAAGAATTCAATACAGTTGCAGAGGTCATCAGATGTAAGTTTTTTAAATGTATGAATAAATTACAATCATTCATAATAATTTTTCCAAACGGATAATATTTAAAAAAGGAACTCAAAATATTAAGTAAATAAAAATCGTGTCAGAAATAATATGTGAATAAGTTAAAAATTAAAAATTGAGTGACAAAACTATATCAAAAAATAATATCAAGAAAATCCTAATTTTTAAATAAGGTTTAAATAAGGAAGTAAAATATAAAAAAGTAAAATAATCATTTTTAACAAAATATACCTAACTATGTAAAAATGACTACGTATGTATCCATTTATAATAAAATGACATATTTCCATTTATATTAAAATGACTACATATATACCTAATTATGTAAAAGTCATTACATGTATATCCATTTATAATAAAATGATTACATATATGATAAAATGATTACACATGTATCCATTTATAAAATGACTACATATTTACATAAGGTAAAAGTTCGTTAAAAGATTAAATAAACCTTTAAAAACAATACTTGTCTTGTGCTTTCTTGAACTCTGCAGCAAAAATAATAAAAGCAATGCACAACCCCAGCCACATTAAATCAATACTCTTAATTTCTCAGGTGCAAATGAAGTCCCCCAGTGAAATACATTTATCGCTAGCCGCCCTGTCGTTCCCCTATCTCGCCATGCACCTGTGGATGATGGAGCCTCGCTGTAGCAAGCTCCGCGGCTATAGTGTCGGAGCATGCGGATCATGAATTGAAACCAGTCGCTTAAACATGCGGTCCCATGCTCATTAACTTGCATCATTATACGAAGCAGGGGGGGGTGAAAGGACTGTTTGTTGAGGCAGGCGGGCATTCCGTGTCTCAGGATCTTGTGGCGCATTCGGAATAGAGGCACGTGAATAGTAATCATGGTGTATGTACGATTCGAAAACTAGTAAACTAATATTACACAGATAAGAGTATATATATATATATATATATATAATATTGTTCTATACATTTGTCTGTCACTGTACATCTTCTGTACTTGTGTTTGTCATTCCTCGTGTTGCCTGGTGGCTGGACAATTTTGATGAAATTTTTTTTGTGGGTATTTTTTTACCTGGATGGTTTAATTCACAATTGGACCTGGTAGACGACACTGCAATCGGATGCTTCTGTACGTATGTTTGTTACAGAACTCTTCCTAAACGGCTGGGCCAATTTTTATGAAATATTTCGTGCGTGTGTGACAAAACATGGAAAATGTTTTAATGATATCCCCTTTGTTGTAAGTAGCCACCAGATAGAGCTGCAGTATATCAATTTCTATACCGTTTAACCAATTGCTATGAAAATTAGTAATAATACATATTCGATTATGGAAAATATGTTCGCGCTATACACTTTGTTGTTATTTGCCACCAGATGGTGCTGCAGCATTTCCTCATATACCGTTCAAACGATATCTATGAAAATTAGTATGCACATATATTGGAACACATATAATTTTCTCGATATGTGATTTTTCTTAAAATGCATTTTTCCTTTGGCTAGACTACGTACGCCGGGTTCTGCTAGTATATATATATATATATCCATTATAAATAGTATTATTTCAAAGTTGTTACAGTATGAATAATATTTATTATAAGCTCTACGGTTATAGTATAGAAAATAGTGAGTAAATAATTAGGAAATAATTATCAGATTAAATACGTTTTTTTTTTTTTTTTTTTTAAATTGCATGGGATTCTGATGGACCACAAATATCACATGAGGCTTACATGTTATATAATAAACGTTTAAATATCAAACTTTTAAGACACCAAACAATAAATTTTTAAGAGAAGATTTTTAAGACTTAAAAACAAAAAAAAAAAAAAAATAATACGAAGAAAGAGAGAGGAAAAGAAAAAGAGAAATGTAAGAAACAATAGATTAAGAACTGATTAATTTACTGAACATAAAACCATTTTATTGACAAAGGAAAAAGTTCGACTTTTTATGGTTTCGGTTCTTTCTTATGGTTTTTCTTTTGCATTCATGCCTGGAGCAGTCATAGTCGGTCATAAATTGTGTCATTGTGTGTGGCATTGAGTGGCATTGAGTTTAAAAACTTTAATACCAAAACTTTTAAATACTTTTGAAACTTTTAACTCACCTGTAACTTGCCTGTAACTAATTTGATTTCAAATGTACTCTCAAAACAAATTATCTCTGTCTGTCATTAGATTATTTGAGAAACACAATCTATATTGTGTTGATTTGTATTTGTCCGGTATAAATACATTTTTCGTGTTTCAAAACTGTAAGATATGTCAATTCTGAATTCAGAGACCATTTTTTGAATTGTTACATTCCAAAATTGATATAGTTCTTTTTCAATGGAATAAATTTCATCATCATTATCTTTTCCAATCATCTAATTCCGTGTATGTTATTTTCTTACGTTGCTCCATAAAAGTGAGATAATGCGGAAGTGGATTTACTTTGGAATAGTCTGCTTATTTACTACGAGTCAGAATTATGTGCAATTGGATACAATAAAATGTAAGGAATGAGATTATTATTAACACAATTAGTAGTTTAATGCATTGTTGTAAACTTTCAATATTTTTCATTTGTAAAAATGACAAAGACTTTTCACACACTCAAAATCAAGTGGATATTCCCTTTATATTTTTTATATTTTTATATTGATATTCTTATTATTTTCCAGTTTATATTTTTTTATAAATAAAGACTATTACTTAATTTCTCCCGAAGTATAGCAGAGGATTTATACGTGAAATTTTACAGATTTATATAATAGTATTGTGAATGAAAGTTAGCAAAGATTATGTGAATGAAAATAATTTTTATGTACTAAATGTTATTTTGTCATGCCAAAATAGAAACAAAGACTTATTAGTAATAAATAATTTTATGTCATGCATATAATAGTGGTATATTGATTAAATTACACCAAAAAGCCTTTCTTCATAAAGAAAACTAAGAATAAATAGACGCATTCATTAAACCATTAATAATCCTTTCAAGATAGCTCTTCTGAACTTAATAATAAGTTTATTATCAATGCTCGAATGATATTTAATGAAATTTTCTTCCTTGTACTTGCCTAATTGGAAATGACTTAGATAGAATCATAAATGGAGTAATAAGATTAACAACATCTAAGGAATTTTAGCGTTGAATTATCTCAACACAGTATTGAATATTATGTATGACTTAGTTAGAACATTGAGTTATTTCACTATTGAACACAGAAGATAAAACGAAATATCCACTTGATACAACATTTATATAAGTACCCTTATTTTTTTGGTTTATTAATAATATTTAGGAATTAATTTCAATAACGCTTAATTAATAAATTGTATATTGAAAGGCCCTTGAAAATATATGGTAGTAAAATGTAAATTTTATGCATTAAATTAATATTATTATTTTATAAAATGCCCCTTTTATAGATTAGTAGTCATCATTACTTTCGTGTTTAGTTTATTTTCATAATTAATCCATAATTATATTACAATTGAATTTGAAAAACATAATCTTTGTTTCCAACATGTAACGAAAATTCCATGCAAATACGTTAATTATTGTTTTTTTGCTACAAATTCTTAGTTAATTAGAATTTTAATGTTTATTTCATCTTCAAATTTTTTAATTCATCTTATTCCTCACTTATAATTATTTACACTCATGTCCATAAATTAAGGATAATGAAGTTCAGGCAAAGAAAGAGACAGAAGCAAAACAAATTTGACTTATTAGTAAAGATTATTTATTAAACAAAAGGTAAAGAGCAAAAAGGATGCTATATGTTTGACATAATTAATAAAAATTGCGATTCTTACTCCCTGAGCAAATTTAAAAAAGAACCTATTTACAAAAAACAGTATAACATGGTTAGTATGATGGTTAATATGGAGTATGTCTCCCGGACGATGCAATACAGGCCTTTTACAACGCCTAGGCATGCTGAGTATCAAATTATCAATCTGATCTCGGGGAATATCACACCACTCATCAAGCAATGCCCTCCGAAGTTCCGATTGACAGGTGGGAGGGGGTTGACGGACTGCAATTCGTCGGCTAAGCATATCCCACACATGCTCTATTGGATTCAATGTCCGATGAGTATGCTGGCCAATCCATACGGGTGATATCCTCCGATTGAAGGCATTCGTCTACAATGTTTGCACGGTGAGGACGGGCGTTGTCATCGGAAAACAGAAACAGAAATTCAGCCTTGAAACTGTCGTACCGGTAGCTGAAGCGAGCTGACGAGACAGGTCTGATGCTGTGCTCCGTCTGTTTCTTTTGGCAGTAGCTGCTAAATACTGGTCCTCATTCGGCGTTATAACTCGGGGGCGACCTGTCTTGTAGCATCTACTCACATTACCATCATCTTGGAATCGTTGCCAAAGCCTAGAGATGATACTCTGGGCGATTCCAAGTTCCTCGGATACTTCCAGCTGGGTACGTCCACATTCCAGTCGTCCGATAATTCTACAACGTAAAAAATCATCCAAATGCTTTTTTTTTTAGCCATAACTATGCTGTTATTGCACTGAAAGGCTTTTAAAGCGCTTGTGAACAATTTTACTTCTTTGCCACCATTCCTTATATACCCTCTCTTACACTCTCGTCATTGTGACGTACTATTCGCGCCATCTGGTGGTTTCTGTAATTTGCATATTCTTCTTCAAGATATGTGTGATAATTCTACAGGTGAAATTTTTATTTTAGAGTTCAATTTCTGTGTGATTCTGAATTATCCTTAATTTATGGACATGAGTGTAATTTGTAATATGTGCAGCGTACAAAGCAAAATACTAAAATTGTAGTCAGTCGTTGGTGATCTTCTCGTCAGGGACGTTTAGGTGTTATGTTAACTGAATGTTCTCACTTGATTATACCCCAAATGTGCTATTTAACAAGACATGCTTTGTGAGAAAAATTGTCGTGAAACAAAGAAATCATTCTAAATGAAATCAGCAAACAAGTCGTGGAGCTTGGAGTATTTATTACGTGTTTTATTATCAATTAATCTGTAAAGTCTCTTTTTTCGCATGCAGCAAATAGAATTATATATGCACATATTAGACACAGAAAACCAACCCTCTCCATAACCTGGTTGTGACAGAAAACTTGATGAGCGTCTCATCCTACGATCATCACTCTGATGAGTGTAGTGTCAGAATTAATAAATGATTTAATATCGTCCCCCATCATTCTAGGAGGATATACCACACAAGAATTCCATTTCATAATTTCAATTTAATGGGAAACTTGAAAGTTAAATTTGGTGGTACAAAATTCGTAACAGTCTTCTTGTTGGGGACAGTTTGTGTTGCTTTTAAGACCATTCTGTAATCGAGCTCCCCAATATGTATTCTTTCACCGACAATACTGGGCAATTCTTTTTTGGTTGCGCATAGAGCGCATTTGTCGTATTACTGTATCGACAGCTTAAAGTAATTCGTCGTTACAGTAAAGTTTGGATTGCTTGAAAGACATGCTTTGGTCCGTTAGTAAAATATTCTTTCTTTTTAAGGCAAACCACACAAGCATATATGATTTTAAGATAAAGCCAACAATTTCTTTTAAGTTTCCGGATGAATCTAATGAACATATATACAACCTAAGGAATCGGTTGACAGCAGTTAGCCATCTGGTTAGGGACAAAAGACCAAGTTCATGATTTGCCATGTGTTCTGGATAATGTCCCAAGGGATTGCATTTTAAACCTTCATCAGATAATGTTGAGCTTTGCTTAACAAATTCCTGTCTATATCAGAAATTGAACAAGTTATGGATTCATAATCGACCATAGGGAGTTTTTCGTAGAAAGAGGCTGTCCGATTAGTCTATTGAAAGCTCCTGCAATTTGACCATCAATATGTAGGAAAATAAGGCGAAACTGAATCTCATTAATATGCAGGAAACATATACTCCACTGTAGCGGGCATCCTACATCATTTTCTAGTCGGTGGATGTTACCATTCTTCCATCCAGTGTTGGTTACAATGTCTACTACTAATTTTTCTAGTGGTATTGTTAGTTTAGACAAATGAGAAATAATGCTTTGAGTTATAACATTTGAGGAAAGAGATAAATGTCTAATATAAGTTGATTTATGTTTCTGGATAAGAGAATAGTCTTCTTTTCTCACATTCATTCTAGTGAAATTGCTTGTCATTCAATTTTCGACGAACAAAGTAGCATCTTTTTGTCGATCAAAGAAAAGACCTAACGATTCAATCTTCAAAAGTTCAAACCAGTTGAATCTATTTCTTTTTCTAGCAAAAAGAACGAATACAGTTAGAATTTCAAAGCGAAAGTGAAACAGTTGAAAATTGTGAAATATTAGGAAATTTCTGTTTTCTCTAATACGTTGTTATTGGACTAGTAATCAGAATTTAATTTATTTATATTAAACCATAAAACAAGTATAAAAAAACTGAAGTATGTTTATTTTAAGTTTTAATTAACAGAAAAAATTACAAAAAAACCCGTAAATAATGAATAAAATCATATAAATTTAAATTATTTTAAACATTTGTTAATATATTATTTTTATCAATGCATTAAATAGAAAAACTTTAACAAAATATTTCCAGGTTTATATACATTAAAAATTAATGGAAAGAAATAACGCGTATTAAATGACGTAAATTTTGAAACAAAATCTAAAGTACTGCTTTTTTTTTTTTTTTTTTTTTGTTATCCGTAACTTAATAATCATATAAACAGAAGAGAAACATTTAGTTAAATATTTGCTGTCTTTTTATACTGAAAATTATATTTGCAATTGAAGCTTGAATTTCGTAAAAGGAATTTTTTTTTTAAATGTTTTTAAAACTGGATGTAAGTAGAAAACTACATATTAAAATTTGTGAAAAAATAATTTAATAAATATTTAAAAAATAATTTCTTTCACAAATGAAATACACCTATGTCAAAAATTCTGTTAGAATAAATATTGTTGTGTTTGATAATGTTTTTAATAAAAAAAAAATGAAAATTTAAAACTATTATCCGCCAAATATTTATCTAATTTTTATATTGTAACATCTTTTACTAATTTTTTTAAGCACGAATAAATGTTATATCATAAATTAATTATTTTGAACAACTCAAGAGGGCATTTTTTGAATAAATACGCTAATTTCTAACCTTCAGAAAAACTGTTTACATTTTAAAAATATTTAATATGTGCAATTCATGCATCTGAAAATTGCAGAACTGTAAAGTAATGAATGAATCCCGTGAATGAAATGAATGAGAATGAATGGAGGGATATGTATCATACACAAATGATTCAGTGCGGGATCCGGAACCTTCTGAACAGCTGTTTAAATGAGAAGTAGTAGAGGAACGTCAAATGTAGTGTCAACTGCATTATTGGCTAAAGTAAAAAAAAAAAAATTTAATTATTAGAACACACACACAAAAAATAACAAAAAACAGAATTCTAAGAATACAAAATTGAATATGAAAATATTTAAAACGCAACAATTTATAGCATGACAAGGATACAGATTCGGAAGAAGAATCTATTTGTATAAATTGATATAAAGGAGCGTCAGCCAGCATACATCTCAAAAATTCCTTTAAGTCAAGTCAAATTTAAATTGAATATCAAACAGAAATAGTCAAAATATCGAAAACTTTGACAGACATCGATTATCTTTAACAATGCTAATTTACCTAATGAGCATAACTTATAACTTGAGAAACAACGCTAGCATTTAGCAATCTAAGATTAATGATTTTACCAATTTCAAACCCTCTTTTCTATTTTCTTTAAAAGTCAAATCACAATATTGCAAGAATAAGTTTTGGAGAGAAAAGTCTGTTAAAGGTTCAGTTGTCGCTCCTGACCCAGTTTCAGCTGGGAAAGGTTTTTAAATTCTCCTTTAACGAAGAGACTAAATGGACAAATAATTGCGGTCCATCAATTCCGTCCAACTACTGGAGAAATCATTAAATTTTATTGCCTTCATTATAAGAATCCGTCCCAGAACAGGAAACTGAAGGTCCTAATTAGGTCTAACAAGAGATTATGCCTCTGCGGAATAACTCTCATTACTTCTATTGGGGATATCGAATATAGATTCCATTTCAAATGACATCAAGAACAGGGAAATGTTAAAATAATGCTGATATCAATGACATCTTGCGCTTTGTAATTGCAAAGTAGACACATCATTGAGTTATGTAGAAACGATAAATGTTATGACGGATTCTTATTTTTTATGTTCATTGGAGTAATCCTCTTTGAAAACATTGATGATTATGACTTCATTCTTCGAAACATACTCATTCTTCGTTCTTTAGAATATTGAAGAAATTCTTCGTTCTTCAGAATTTCTAAATTTCAGAATATTGAAGAATTCCTCCTTTCCCTTCAGTCAGTTATTGAAATAAGCTAAACAATTTTTAGATCGGTATGCAGTGCTATATTTTAGTGATAGTGTTGTCAATCCTCTGACCTCCAAAAAAAAAAGATAGACTGTAATTTAAGTAAAATGCGAAGATCAGTGTTTTATTATAACGAAGGCTTTAATACAACACACACATCTATATTACATACTCGGGGATATCTATATCTATATGATACTCATGAATATATATATATATATATATATATATAAATATATATTCCGGATACTATAGTACTATAAGGAACTTGATTGCCGAGTGACTAACTGCAGGTTTTGTGTTTGAGTCCTGACGGTGCCATAGATGCTTATAGAGTTCCGAAACCACTTTAAATCCTACACCGTAGAAAGAGAACATCTCCTGTCTCGAAATATGCCAAGTAGACAGACGACCTTGGCACACCATAGGCCTACAGCGGCGATGATGATGATGGCAGAGGGTATTTTTATTTGTTATATATATATATATATATGCTATTGTATATCGAACGAAAAAGAATTTAATAAAATTCATTATCTTATTTTAATAATTGATTCTCAGGAAAGGAACAATTCAACAATATTCTGAAATTTCTCAACATGTTTAAAGAAAAGAAATAATCATAATGTATATTTTCGAAGAGAAATTACTCTACTGAACAAAAAAAAAAAAAAAAAAAAAAAAAAAGAATCCATCATAATATTTATAAAATTTTGTATATCTTATCCTTTATATAAATTATGTATATTAAAATATTTGTATATTTTATCTTTTTATTGTATTTTTAGATATGAATTTATATTATTTTTTTTTTATCTTCTGATGTCGTTCATCACTTTAATATTTATCTTTGTCAAAGGAGTTTCTGTTTCGTTGCTATACCTTATACGCACTTCGGATCTTGAACAATTTCTTCACTTTTTTTTTCTTTTTTGACGGGCTTTAATATGAGATGCTTCAGGGTTTTAGTATAGCGAATACAATTATGGTTTTGTTATATCACCTGATCGTGTTTCCAAAAGCCCATTATAATTTATGTATAGTGGCTTTTGTTATTTTGAGGATGTTGTTATCCAAAATGATCATATTTCTTTATCATTGCTTCTTACCCACCCACCCACACCTAGATTTCTAGATTAAGTTTTTACTCTCTCCCTGAATCTGTGGAAACTCCATTAATTTTAAATTCATAGTTTTCCTGCTATCAGTTTTTTTCACTTTTCTGCTTAAATTTTGGACACCAACATGAAAACCACGAATAAATTAAATACACAAATACAGCAAATTAAATAACAAAAATATATTTTGTGTTATTTTAGATTTATCAATCTTATGTATAAATCACAAATGGAATTTTTATCTATAAAAGGTTTATAATGCTTAGAAAATGTATTCAAGCTCTTCTGTTTCTTCAAAATACTTTTCATAATATTATAACTTGTGCATTCAAATGGCAGAATCTGCTATTGACCTCACTTCATTCAGTGCCGAAATCCTGAGGAAGACAAATTGAATCAAAGGGTTTTATTTGAAGAAATGCTTCCAGGAAAAAGGAACAGAGAATGGCTTTACTCTGATTAAGTTTAGAACGTGATCTAATTTGCATATCCCAGATGTATCTTTTTACAAAATGAATGAGATGTATCTTTGCTAAGAATTCTCCGTTTAAAGTGTACCAGTAATTCAACAGGAAAAGTTTAGCTGAAGAAATGGATTCGAAGTAATGTGGCTAAAGAAAAACCCATTGACGTAAAAATAAATGTGTGATTTAGCATTATTCAGCAAGAAGCACTTAAAATAACATAGGTTAACTTTTATCAAAGCATTTGATGCATTTCCTCTGTATGAAATATTTTCAACTGAAAATTAAATAAATATTAAATAATCTCTAAGATAACACAGATGTGTTCTCACCAAAGTTAAAATAATTTTTATTTAATTAGATTTATTGTAGTTGCTTGTAACTGAGATTTCCTTACTGACAGGCTAATTGCTTTGTTGAAGTTTGAAAATTTAATTAAAAATTATTTATAAAAGCTTACGTAATTACAGGGCATTTGATTTTAAGTTTTTACACTATTTGATGTAGAACACAACATCGATCCTCAAAGTATTGCAGAAAACAACATGAATATTAATATTTATAGACATAAATAATATTTAAGTAATTATGAATAATATTTATACTTAAAGGCAAATATGAGTATTATTTGTAATTCAACAAAAAGTAATATACTTACGGTTGAACTACAAATGCTTTGAAATAAAGAATTCCAATAATGAATACAGTAAAATAAACAACAACAGAATTAACAACAATATTTTTCATTAGAATTGAATTAAAGATATTAAAACTTATTCTAAATATTACGAAGAAGAAAAAATTTTTCTATGAAATTTATTATTTAAACAAATTACGTGATTGAGAAGACAAAAAAACTGAACAATGAAATTTAGAGTTACTCTTTTGTTTCACTGGAGAGGAATAAATAATTCCAATTCAAACACTACCTGCAATATTTGATATTGACGTATTAAAGTTTATTTGCATTATTTGAAATACGCATGCAGGGTGTTTCTTTGAACTGGCGATATGCTTATGGAGAGGTAAAACATTTCAAACCACTTTTAATCAATGAATATCGTGAAAATATCCATGCCAAGTGTACAGCAGAACACGTGCGTCATGCATGATTGTATTCAAGCTCATTATCTTTTTACTGCGTTGCGTAACCAACTCCATGCTACATAACCACGATGTTGCTTGACCTCTACACTTCTTGAACCTGAGATTTCTTCTCTTTGAGACACCTTAAATTAATTGTTTTCACATGCCTGTGGAGTTATTGGAGGATACCATTCAAAGGTGGGTGTCACTGCTGCGAACATCATTAGGAACCAGGTATCTCTTTTTTTCTTGTTTTAATTATTTCATTTTTTTTTTCACAATTAATATCATTTTTCATTTCATTTTTTCCTTCCAGTAATCGCATTATCATCAATCCTATCATATTATGGACTGTAATTTCTAACAACTTTTGTAATTATTTATTTTTATCCCCTTCTGGCATTGTATCCCAGTAAATGATGCCATCATGCTGTCAAGTTTTTAAGTTTCAAGTCATAAGTTTTGTAATTATTATACTTTTGTACTTACTGTTGTATTTTTTTATACTTAACTTTATTGTTGTATATTTTTATACTTGTGCATTTTATACTTATTTTATAAATATTGTAACTTTTTTATAGTTATTTTGTAATTATTGGACTTATTCTAAAATTATTGTACTTATTTCAAATTAGAGTATTTTTTGTATTTATTTTTATAATTATTGCCCTTTTTGTAATGTTGTACGTTTCGTACTTTATTTTGTAATTATTGTACTTTGTTTAACACATTACAGGCAATGTTACAATTATTCTGCTATCAAATAAATGTTTTTTAATTTTATTTTTGGTTGTTCCCGCTCAATTTCATTCATTTCATTAAATAATTTTGCAATTTTAATCGAATTTTTGCAATATCTTTATAGCAATTTTTGTTCTTCATAATATGCATTTTCGCCTTTTGAGTTCGTAACCCATCAAGGGAACACCAGTTTACTTTCATTTGTCATATAATTATTTTTATGGGACCTCTAACCTTATACCAAAACACCATCATAATATTATCTATGAAGATAATATTATGTTTTATCTATCTACAGATAATTACTTTATTTTAACTGGAGAAATTTGTACAGTATTTGAAATGCAAAAATCAATACTTATTTTGAAAACAACATTTTGTTTCGATTATTGAAATGATAAATTGCTGAATCTAAAATTCCTTGTTTAATTTATTTCTGAAAATTATACTTAATTGGTTGATGCAAAGCTGTACACAGCAAATAACGCATCTTTTATTTTTGTCACTTGCGTGGTTTTGTAAGCGTCATGAACTTAATATGATCCAGTCACGGATATAGTGAAACGGTAAACATTCGGTTTAAGGCGAAACTGGACGAATAAATTATTTGTTTAAGAAGGTAATCAGATGTACGATACACAAAGCTGGTTTGAAAGTAAAAAATAAAATAGCTAGTGTGGAATTTCTTTAATTTAGTTTTTTTAATACCATGTAATCTAAAATTTTAATTATTAAAAATTAAACATTTTTATTACAGTTAAACTCCTTTCTAAAACATTTATTTCCCTATGACACAACTGTTTTTCAATCCCTATAAAGTAAATCCTGGCAGATTTTCCACACTATCAGTAATCCTATTAAAGAATTAATATTATATTCTCACATAACAATAAAATCAATACAATTTTTCTGTAAGTGAAAATTCAAATGAAATGAAATCGGGCATTTGAACAAAAAAAAAAGTAACAGTTATATTGCCTTTTTTTTTTTTTTTTTTATTAATTTAGCAAACAAATGTTTAAATAATAAGCTATTGTTTTCAAAGGATTATGAGGCAAAACATATTTCTTCTGTTTTGTCTCTTATTGCCTCTCAAAATATATGCCTTATAAAATTCAATAATTTCATACCCATAAAACAGCATGTTTACACATCTTTATATTTAAATGGTGTTTTCGAAGTTCAAAGGGAAAAAATGGAAGAAAAAAAAAAATGGTTTCAATAGGAAAAAATGGAAATTTGCTTTAGAAAAATTTTGCTATGCTCATCCCCCTTTGGACCCTCCTCTACCATCAAGCCTAAAGGTACATTTTTGAAGGGAAACTAACCCTTGCATTACCAGACATTCCAGACTATTTTAGATATTTAGACCTTGCATGAATTTTATTACGACCAATATTAAACTAATTTGCCAACTTAGAACATTTATTCACTAACTACATTCCATTAACAATTATACCGTATATCTTTTACGATAATGGAAACCGGTCAGTGGTGTTTGAAAGCTAATGAAAACTGATTGGACATGTAAACGATTTATGACAAACACATCAGATACCTCTCATTCTACCTTGCTAATGAATCGAAAATCTCGTCAACAGAAACTCTGCAAACACCTATATCATTATAAATGGCTCTTCCATCTATTGGCCATCCACCAGAAGCTTACAAAATTCAGTGCTGCTGTCAAACCATTATCTCCGGACAGTGAATGCGAGGTATTTTAATGCCAGGGCATCGGAATCTGCTTCAAAACATGCTATCCGATGTCAACGTTATTGTATTGTCCTCCCTAAATGTGTGCCTTTAACTGCCATCCATGGATTAGCCCTCCCAAAATGTGATCCGTTAGAGCAGCGGCGACAATAGTTTTCATGAGATCAAGAATGTTTTGACAGGTCGACACAAGAGAAATCCTTTCCGGGCTTTGGCTTAGAATTATATATTGGATAATAATGGTGTACTGTGAACAAGGGATGGACATGACTCGGAATAGAAAACAGGTAATTATGTTCGGCGAAAGCGCAATGACATTTATGTTCAGATTTGTAGAAAAGTATGCTAACAAATGAATTGAAATGTTTTCGCGTAACAATGCAATCGATAGAAATTTTCAGTGAGAAAAATTTTAATTAATTGAATTCAATCGGTATTTAAACAAAAAAAAAAAATCAGTTAAAAAGTTATAATGATTATTTTTCTTTACATTTGACTTCAATTTATCGTTACAATTGTTTAACTTAAACGTTATACTTTTGAAAAGTTTACGATGATTAACAATACATATTTCTTCTGTTTTCTCACTTAACTGCTTCCTCAAATATATGTTTTACAGATTTCAATAAGCGCATACTCATGAAACAACATAATTACACATCTCTATATTTAAATGATGTTTCAAAATTCATGCAACATAAAGGGTTTAAGAGGATTTGTTTTAGAAAACATTTTGGTATACTCCTCCCTCCCCCTCGCACACCAAAAATTAAGGTGCATTTTGAAGGGAAATCAACTCTTTCCTTCCCAAACATTCCAGACTATTTTGGATGATTAGATCTTTAATGAATTTTGGTATGTCCAAAATTAAACTAATTTGTCAACATTTGTTTGTTTGTAGAAAATTTATTCATTAGTTACATTCCATTAACAATATTACCCTATATCTTTTACGATAATGGAAACCGGACAGTGCAGTTGATGGCTAATGAAAACTGATTGGACATGTAAATGATTGATGACAAACACATCAGATAACTCTCCTTCTGCCTCCCTAATGAATCAAAAATCTCGTCAACAGAAACTCTGCAAACACCTATATCTTTATAAATGGCCCTCCCCATCTATTGGTCATCAACCAGAAGCTTACGGAATCCAGTGCTGCTGTCAAACCGTTATCTCCGGTCACTGAATGCGAGGTATTTTAATGCCGGATCGGAATCTGCTTCAAAACATGCTATCCGATGTCAACGTTATTGTATTGTCCTCCCTAATTGTGTGCCTTTAACTGCCATCCATGGATTAGCCCTCCCAAAATGTGATCCGTTAGAGCAGCGGCGACAATAGTTTTCATGGGATCAAGAATGTTTTGACAGGTCGACACAAGATAAATCCTTTCCGGGCTTTGGCTTCGAATTATGTGTTGGATAATAATGGTGTACACTGTAAGCAAGGGATGGACATGACTCGGAATAGAAAACAGGTAATTAGGTTTCGGATAAGCACAATGACATTTGTGTCAGATGAGCAGAAAAGTATGGCGGCAAATGAATTAAAATTGTGTTACTACATATATTTGTTTTGATAGCTAAAATACATTGTGTTATTGGGCTTTGATTTGTAATTTTGCATGAATAAAATAAATAGATAATGAGAAATACGTACAACGAATAATTTTATCTGTACAGTTTTCATGAAATCAGAAATGGTTTGAAAGTCAACAAAAATGAAATCATTCTTGAGATTCAGCTCACAATTTCATTTTAATTAATTCTACATAATAAAAACAAGAAATAGAAGACTGCTGGTGGTATTCGTTCCCTGTTGGGAAACGCTTTAGTTTCTAAACTCGACAAAACGATGCCTAACCAAAAGCGTAATCTTCCTGCAGCTATAGGCTCTATATCGATTAGACAGATTTATTATGCATATTAAATGCTTATGGATTTATAATGATTGGATTTATTGTGCCTATCTCCGACCATCTATATGGATTGACCTGACTGTGGATATTAGATTGACTTGACTGTGGATTGGATTGACTGTGCATATTAGATTTACGCACTGTGGATTGACTTAAGACTGTGCATTAGATTTATGCACAATAAATCTCTATCTAATACGCACAATTCGAACACAATAAACCAATAAGCATCTAATATACACAAATAACCAGAATACGAACACAATAAATCCATAAGCATCTAATATTCACAAGTATGCACAATCCAAACACAATAAATCTATAAGCATCTAATTTGCACTATCTTAACACAATAAATCCATAAACATCTAATATGTACAATCCGAACACAATAAATCAATAAGCCTCTAATATACCCAATCCAAACACAATAAATCCATAAGCAGCTAATATGCACAAATATGCATGATCCGAACAAAATAAATCTTTAAGCATCCGCTACTAAAGCCTCACAGTTCAGATGGGCATTTCCGCGTACAACTATTCACATTCAACGGATACTCAGAGGCTGCAATGGAAACTTTTTTAACATTCAAAATCATAGAAATGCTAGTGCTCCTAGTAGCCAACCATAGAAATCACTGCTCTTAATTTCTCAGAAACATTATTACTGTTATTTGTCGAATTTCTATGTGGAGAAAGAAGCAAAAAAAAAGTAACCAAAATGGTTAATTGTCTGTAATAAAAGTTGTTTTCGAATGAAAAAACTGACAAGGAAAAGAGTTATTATATTTATACCTTGAAAACGTCTAGAGTGCACCCTGGCGTACCCTTTTAGAACCACTGCTTGAAAGTATAATAAGATTTAAAATGTCTTAAAAGATTTAATTTAAATAAGATATTTTAAATTAAATTCTAATAAACTATCTATCCTATATTAAAGATGAGTTACGAACACTATTTTTGATGTCTGTAAAATAAAATATGATAAAGCTTTAAATATAAATTGTTAAAAAATTCTAAACCATAGCTTGAAATGTAAAAACAAATTTGATTTAAATTTAAATAATGGAATGTAAGTAACGGAATTCTATTTAATAGAAAGGCAAAAATCATTACCATTTAGATTGGTTTTTCAAAGGCAAAACTAATTCATTTCAAGTCAGATATTAAGAAAAACTTAAAGGTTTTGTGGAGTTATATAGAAATACAGGCACTAATAAATTGATGAATTTTATTTGCATAGTTATATAATGTAACAGATATTTGAAATTTATGGAAACCAAAATTTATGGAAAATTTATGGAAACAATCATTGTAATAAAAGTAATTTTATTAAAGGAATTTGAAATGAATTTTTATTCAAATGGAGAACCAAAGTATTTTAAAAATCTATTAATAAGTAATATGCGTTTCGTCTTTAAAATTTAATCAGCTACATAATTTTAAATATAGATAGTTTTATACAATGTAAATGTACTTTTATTGATTCTAGCAAAAATCAACTACTGAGATGGAAAATTAAATTTATTAATTAGAATATATTTTATTTTATATACATAAATCAATAATTTTAGTTTATGAAAAGTAAATTTCAATTTCTTTGTCATTTATGCATGCACTCATATATCAGAAATTTGCTTTTATATAAAAATGAAGCTTCAAATACAAGTGTAGTATAAACAAATGAAAGAGTATGTATAAATAAGTGTAAATACAAATGCATGTATAAACTAGAGGTTTGGCTTGTCGCCCTACGGTCATCTTGTGCTCACGAGGGCTAAGCAAACGAGCACACGAGGGCTAAGCACCGCCAGGATTCGAACCTGAAGGCTGGGATACCAAAGTCCAGGGCGTTAGCCATTTTGCCACCAGGCCGCTATATAAACTACTGCATTAACTCATACTACTGTGGTCAAAAGTAAGACTAATTCTTTTTTTTTTTTCAAAAACTCTTTATTTATTCTTCCAAATTTATTTCCTCGCCTTCAAAGTAATCCCCTCCGACACAATACACTCATGCCAACTTTTTTTCCCACTCGATGCATGCTAAAAAGTCATCGACAGGGATGGCTTTCAAAGCACGCGCCGATTCCCGTTGAATCTCTTCAATCGACACAAAACGGCGTCCCCGAAGTGGTCTTTTGAGTTTAGGGAACAGCCAGAAGTCGCACGGTGTGAATACAGTGGTTTTGGAACTATACGGGTTTCATTTTTGGCGAAAAAGTCACAAAGAATCCATGCAGTGTGAGCTGGCGCATTCAGTGTTTTCGGTACCAATCGAGATTTGAAACTTTTGAGGCCCAAAATGATAGCATATACACTCAAGAGCCAAAACATTATGACCACTTCTACATTTTGCAGGTGGAAGGCACGGTCATTTAACTGGTATTAAGTGGTGGTATTAATTTTTCATGCCAAGGCGGATTGAAGCTGTGTTGCACGCCAAAGGTGGGCCAACTCGTTATTGACAGGTGGTCATAATGTTTTGGCTCTTGAGTGTAGAGTTTTATAGCATGTTGCAGCTTTTCGCATTTATAGCATCAAGTTAAATGTTGATATTGGTTGATTACCATGCATGACGCAAATTCGAGATAGTTGCTCATGAAGGCTCTCTATCACTTAGAATATATTTCATAATGCAAAGTACTGCGCAAACAAAAGTCTTTTTATAGGAATATACGTAAAGGCTTGTCTTGTATTGCTAACATTTTCTGGTCATTTTGGTATACATAGAAACAAAGGAAATACATATTTCAGGTGATGCCATAAAATAAAGTTGGTTGCTTTGCTAGTTATCCGAAGGCAAATATCTACGAAATTTGACATCCATAGTCTGATAATGTCTGATTTCCAATTTCTGTGATAACATTTCATGTTGTAGTATAGTATGTCATTCAATTGGAAGCAGCAGTGGACAGGTATGGGTCACACGTTGGGGCGATACATTTAGCGTGCAGGTTGGGCAACCAGATTGTAACTGGGTAAAGATTAGGCTGAGGTACAGGTTGGAGAACTCTCAGCTTTATTTGCACACGCACAAACAGCACACACATACAATTAGAGACACACATTTAATAACTAATAATTATAGATTCCACTTCTAAGTTGGAATCTGAGTGTGCAAAATACCTCAACTCTCCGGGTGAGAATCTGTAGTTCAACTAATTTGCCGGGATAGGCTAAATACATTTCCTATTTGGATGAGAGACTATAAACTAAACGTTTTTCTCAGCGGGAGCGCAGGTTGCACTGTACTTCCTCTCGGGTAAGAGTCCCTAGGCCAACAAATCATTTCTTCTAAACACCACAAAGAAGTGCTCTTGCCAATGTTTTGGAGGAAGCATGGGTTAAAAAGCTTAATTTTCTGCCAAGACTCAAGATTCCGATTGGCTAGCATTATACAATGTGATATTTTTAATGGGATTTTATTGATTTTCTTTTAGATTGTTTTGTTCCATACTTTGAGTGACTTAAGGGTGTGTATGTTGTCTTACTCCAATCGAAATATCTGCACATATTATCTCAAATATGTTGCTGTAATCTAATTCAAGGTAAAAGGATTAGAGATTTGTGGAAATATAAATTGAATTCGAGTTGATTTAAACTGAGATATGTCATAAACGTTGAATTACGTGTGCAATGTTTTTTTTTTAGTTTTGTTATTTAACTGTAGTCGTACCAAGGTTTTGGGACGATATATAATTGTTTTTTATCTATATGCAGAAAGAAGCAGATTAGTTTGGTTTCTCTCTTTACGGTCATTTTATGCACACTTTAAACTAATTAGTCCGGGACCTAAAATTTAACATGGGTTCCGATGCACTCACAAACATCCATGCCACGACATGATTTAAACCAGGAGCCCGTGGTATCAAAGACCAGAGTGAAAAAACCCGGAGGAATAAAGGAAATTTTTTATCTTTTTACGTATGTCTTTCTTCAGCTATGTAGTTTCTTAAATCTAGCTAACATTTAAAAGATTTCAAAACCACAATTACGTGAAAATAGCAATTTAAATATCCAGTGGAAACTCATCTTAAAAGTCCAGTAGGAAAAGAATAATTTTTATCGGATATACCCAGACGTACAAAAAAAATCTGAAGTATATAAACATTCGGATTATTGCTTAAGAAAAACAAGATTCTGTTTAGTGCAATTTATTTTTAAATTTTGTGAATTGAAATGACATCTAAATTGAAAACAGTCTAGTTTCAAAACAATTTTATTTTGTCATATTGTTTTGTCAAATTAGATTTATCTATAGAAAATTTCAATAATGGCTTTAGACAGTTTTATTCACTTTATCATCGACAGCAGATATTTTCAAAAGAAAAGCAGATATTTTCGAAAAGGCAATTCTGTTTTCAATTTCGAAATTTCGCTGATAATTCACTCAAGAATCAGAATGCATGAAATGAAATATTTAAATTCAAACAATATGGGGCATATTTTATACAATATAATGTATATATTTTTCGGGTATTAATTCAAAATTTCAAGTGAATACATTTTATAAAAATTGAAAAGTTAGATGGTGAATTTTAGTTTAATTTAGAAACATGTTTTTTATTATTTATTGAATTATTATTTATTGAAATTCAACTAAGCAAAGTATTTTATAGTATATTATTTTAAAGAAATAATTATAGAATAATTTATAACAGAAGTAAAGATATCATTGTTTTAATGCAAATGTTTAATGTTCTTCCGTATAACGTTTTTCTTTAAATGTAAAATTGGAATAAAGCTTATAATTCACCAATTATTAAGATTTATTCCCGTTTAAATATTTAAGTAAAAGCAAAATGGATTTTCAGTTATATTTTTAATATTGTAGCCACATTTGCAAAAATTGAATAAAAGAATTATTGAGACTCATTACATCCAATTTTAAAATATTTGTTGATGAATATAATTTTTTTAAAATTTAAGCCAACAATATGGTATTTTTTAAATTTTAATCGCTGATTAATTATTTTGGCTACATGTTTGACTAAATTAGTTCCTTTTTATGGAGAAATTTTATTTAACCTATATCGCTGTCTAAAAGTATTAGTCTATATTACTAAAATTAAGTTCCTCTTGATGTAGATAAAACGCAATTTGAATTTCGGCAGAAGTTATTATAAAACTAATTAAACTAAACATTTTAATTGATAGGACGCTAAACTTTTTATTAAAATGTCTATTTTTAATTTAAAAAAATCAAAATCAAGGCTAAAATTTGAAATCTAATATAAATTGAATCAGTTTAAAAAAATTTATAAATTTAACTGATAAATAATTCATTTCTAATCACCAACAATGTTATTAAGAAATTGATTGTAGTTATGTTGGCAAAGGCAGATAACAGTTTCAAGTAACCTTAATATAATAAACAGATAAACAATATTTTCTGAAATCCTGAATGTTTTCCTATATTAAATGTAATGATCAAATACAATTAAAATGTAAATTATTATTATTTTACATCAGAGATGAATTGCATCAATTTCTATAAAAATGATAAAATTAAATGTAAACAAAATTGTTAAATAAACATAAAAAATTATTTTATAAAAGTCTGGAGTCGGATTTTTTAATTAAAAATTATAAAATTATTCTTCGAAAAAGGCCAATTGGCTAGCACTCTGGTCTTTGGTACTACAAGCTTCAGGTTCGAATCATGGTTGTTGGTAACATAGATATTTGTGAGTAGTTCAGAATCCACGTTAAACTGCAGGTCCCGGTCTAATTAGCCTAAAGCGTACAAAAATTTGTTTATTTATTTATTTAATAAAAGCTAAAAATATTCTTTAAACAATGATTAAAACGATCTCTTTTACGTGATAATAAGCTGAATGGATTTAAATGTAGTTTTCAGGGAAAATAAATTATAATGCACATATACCTTAAATAATAAATAATAGCGTTTATGCACAGATAGTCTCTACATTTTGTTTAATTTAATATATCTAACAAAAACATTTTAATGACACAATAGTCATTTAATCAAAAAATTTAACTAAATATGCATACAATATTTAGTGTGCATACGATACTCACACAACAAGGCAAAAATCCTTTTTAATTTTAATACAATATTTATATTCTAGGAAATATAGTTTAAAACTTAACTCATTTTTGATGCTTCTATAACTTTTATCATACAATAAATGAATACTACTTACATCTGAATTAAATACCATAAATTCAGCTATTATTTGGCACAATAAAAATATCACCATTATACACAGTCTAATGCCACCCTAAACACAAACTTCCTTAAATTAATGACTGAATTTGATTGTTACATCTGTAGGGACAAATAGGCACATTTTCTCATACAAGACAAATAATTCTTTTTTTAATCTTGGCAAGAAAAAAAAAAGCAGGAACACGTTCTTAAGCTATAAATAATTCAAAAGCGATGACAATTAATGATGAAAACATTACTACTTCTACAATTTCTTCGTTTCGAGATTTCCGTTGCTAATGGTTACCGCTACTGCATTGTCAAAATTCTTTTTCTAATGCGACGGTAATTCCTACACAGGAGTCAGATGTCAGGGAAGCGAATTCGTTTCGAAAATAATTTGCTTAAAGAGAGAGGGATGCTAGAATTAATCTTCGCCATCATTTCTTTTTCATTTCCTGAAAGGTTATTCTTGAAAATTCATGAAACAAGTATTTCTTGGCGACAATCACTGAATTGGATAGCATTTTAAAAACCTGTAATATACTGAATTAAATTAGATGCATAATTTGGTTTAAATTTCTATTGTTTTTATTATTTATCATAACTTACATACATACGGCCGGTATGTTATTATTTTTCGAACTGCACGCTTATTTTTATTGTTAAATTTGTAATGCCATCTAAGAAAAGAAAAATATTCAATCAAACCAAAATTGATTCTGAACGAAGAGTCATATATATATATACCATAAAAAATGTGGAGTTTTCAGAAAATCGATTGAATCTTAATAATCAATCATGGTCAATGTTAAAATTGAAGAATGCGAAGTATTTAATATCTTTTAATGGACTTCTATTATATTTTTATATACTTATTATTTTATTTTGCATCTTAATCGTGAACGAGAGTCACTAAAGGTTTTTAGCCAGTGGTGCAAGTAAGTGAGGGTTCAAATTTCACTGATGGAATGGACTACTGTTGCTGTTTTGGGAAAAAATAAAATGGAAAAATAATGCCATAAATAGAAAATGGTGCCCCACTGACGGGGGCTGTTTGGCTTTCTTCAATGAAGTTTTTGTAATACGAAAATATGTTTAAAGGTCTTCGTGGAGTAATACAAATCTGCCCCAAACTCAGTCGGTATGTCTAGTACTGAAGGTAGGTTTGAAGTCAGGTCTCCATCAGGTATGTTCTATACTATATATATATATAAATATATATATTCCTTAAAGTTTGCTTGTGTGTATCCGCTCTTGACAACAATTTACATCCCAATTTCACCAAAAATTTCGGGTTGCTTCAAATACAAAGCCTAGATTAACAACCAAAAAAAAAAAAAAAAAAAAAAAAAATGGGTGAATATTGATTAAGAGGTTATCCAATTAGGTTTTATGGCATTTTTTGGGGGTTAGTGAATTTTTGATGGTTTGGCGTTATTTTTTACATTGTTGTATTGTTCATAGGCTAACGTAAAATAAATAAATGGATAAAACATAATCACTGAATTACAAGCACCTAAAATAAGAAAAAATCGCTGCGTCATCTTACAAATGAAAATATTTCGGTTTAATCATCGAATCAAGTACCTCCGAAGAAGATACCATAATTCAATTTATGGAATTCCCACTCTCCCGTTTCCAAATGTTTGAAAATTGATAGCCATAGAGGTGAGTTTAGGATGGAGGGAGAAAAAGTATGGGGGGAGAAAAGGTTTTATAGTCTTGCTCATTGAGGTTGTAGAACTGAATTTTCTGAACTGCACTCTTGTTGTTATTATTAAATTTGTAATGCCACCTAAGGAAAGAAAACTATTTAATCAGATCTGAATTGACTGTAAACGATGAGTCGCATGTAATCCTATAGAAAATAAGGAGTTTTCAGAAAATCAGAAGGAATGTCCAATGCTGGAATTGAATAAAGGGTAGATGAGGAAGGAATTAGAAAGTTCTATGAGAGTTTGTTTATTTTTATGCATACTATTTTTTACTCATACACAATTTATGACGAAAATCTTTATTCTGTATACAATAAATTGAATTTTTCGTAGCTGAATAGAAATAATAATTTAATTTTAAATTCAAATACTTTAAGATGAAAATATAGTTATTAAAATAATAATCTTCAAGGAAAATAATTTAAAAATATTTATAAAAATTAAAAAAAACTCATCTAAAAAAAGCTCTTTTGAAAATTTCCAGAATAAAGAATAATCTTCGATTTAGGAAAATTCATATTTTTCTATAATAATGCCAGATAAATTAAAGAAAACCACCTTTAAAAGTATATTTTTGGTATTTTTGTACCAAAATATAACTTTAGATATAATCTCAAAAGCTTGAAAATAAATACATATATGAAAATAAATTTAATAGGATGCTTACGAAAATATTCAATAAATTCTAAAAACCTTTTTCATTGTTTTTAAATAATCAAATAAGTGGAAAAAAACTTTATGGAAAACTTAAAATTATTTTTTGAGATAAAAAATTGAGATATGTTTGTAATACTAATAAGACAACGCGATATTTAGAAGAAGAGGGAAAAAATAAATAAAGAGAAAAAGTAATTCTACCATCTGCATCATCTAGTCTAGAGCACTTCATCTTGACTTTCAGTGAAAGCCAAAAGAAATGAATCTTTCGAATGTACTCATTGCACGAGCTACTTAGCAATCGAATCAGTCAAATTTATTGTTTCGTTGGTCATACGAAATGTGGGAACTGAATTCTTCCTCGTAGGAAGCTATTTATTACAGTTTCGACTTTCAATAAATGTTCTCTCGAAAGCTACATATTTCGTGCGGACTTCATTTATGGCTTAATAGCGTTAGCGCTGCATTTTCTTTTCTTTATTTTTTTTAGAGGGAAATTGAATCTCAGAGGAAGATGGCTGTAATTCTTTGTAGATTCAAATAGCTGAGGGACTAAAATAAATTAAACTTGATTCTAATTTTTGATTTAATTATATTATGTTTGCAATTAAAGTTTGGTGCCAAGATTTCTGCAATAAGTAATTCAGTAAATCAATGATTGAGTAATGATCAAATATTAAAAGATTTTAGACTCTTCATTGATTCAAGCCTGTCTTACGTATCTTAATAAAGGTTTCTCAAGTAGGATCTTGAACATTATATCTCTGAACGTATTATATCATAAGAACACATCTCAGAACATATTATATCATATAATATTATACTATCATTACATCACAGAATGAAGCAAAAATTTTTGTTGTTGTTGTCGTATCCCCTGAAAAGTACAAGAAAATCAAATATCGTGGTGTTCAGAATAAAATTGGCTATGTTGATTGCCAGTTCGGAGTATAAATCTTCTTCCGGGATGGTCCAGCAATGCATGGCAACAGCAAACAGCTGGGCAATCAGAGACACGATGAGGGTAAGCTCGATATCGGAGCAGTTGCCACATTTTTGGTATATTTTAACTCCATCAGCAGAAAGTTTTATATTATTTTGTGATGCTTCATCCTTAATCTTGTGAGGGTAGTAACTGTTTTCTGCCGACATTTAGTTCCGTAATTTGGTATTTAGTTTTGATCTTAAAATAAATTATAAGTTTAGATTTTGCCAAGGCATTTGTATCTGTAATGGAAAAGGGCAGTCTGATCCAGACTTCTGGCATTCTTCGCCAAATAGTCTGCAATTTCATTAAATTTCAAATCCGCATGATAAAGATCCATTGTAGGATACACATTCTGTGCAAGCAGTGGATTTGTTTGAAAATAGATATGATAAAATCAAGATCATACTTGTGAAACCTTTATTAAGAACTGTAACGCAGAACTTGAGTCAGTGAAGATAATAATTTCATTCATTTGTTGTGATGGAGGTAGACTCAAATAGGTCTCAAAAATATTTTCAAGTTAAAAAATATACTACATTATTTCTAATGAATTGGTTGTGCATGCATATTTTCAATTGGATTATAAAAGATAATTTAAATATACTCCTATAAGATGCTGCTATTAAAGTTAAGCAATAAACAATACTTTTGGTTTAGATTTGAATTTCAAACTGATTTTATTTTTGATTTGCATACATGTTGTTTTCTAAATATAATATGAGTGTTTCTATAATTGGAAAATACATACTTCCATTACAAAAAAATATTTATTTAAAAATATTTTAACTTAAGCGTATTTTGTTATATATTTAAATATCACTAATAATAATATTTCAGTATTCTAAATATTTTTAAATTTTTTTCCATTTATTTTTTTACTACGAATTCATGAAAAAAATTGCAATTGTATACTAAAATATAAAAAAGTATTACTGAAGCAAATCAACTGTTCGAGTGAAAACTTTCTATGAAATATAAAGTACTCTTGAATTTCTCTTACATAAAGATAAAATATAGAAGGCGAAGACAATATAATCATACATTTAAAAACTTATTTAGCCAAATTATGCAAAAACAGTATAGTTTATTTCTAGAATGTGGCATGTAAAATTTAAATATGTAAACTTTGAAATATTTTTTATTTTAAAATATTCTGAAAATATTTGTTTACACTCAATTAACACACTCGCATCATTTGGTTGAAAGTGCATATGATCCATTATCAATAAACACTAGTTTTCTTAGTAATTAAACAAGCTCGAATTTGATTTACTACATTAACATGCGCAAAAGTATTGATATTCAATATACAAAACGCAGTTTAAAAGTACTAAAAATACTTTCTTCCTGAGCTTTAGCTTTGTACAAGGCAATTTAATGATTTCGATAAATCGATTAAAAAAGAGTTGGTTTGAAGTTGTCGGTTATGGGAAAATGCCGTAAACGCAATATATCGAATTTTTATAATTCTTTTCTTTTATTGATTCTGAGGAGATATGGTGATAATCCATTATGCAACACATATTTTATATCAATAGCTATTCTACCATAAAGCTTATTAATTCTGTATGTGATGCAATGGATTAATGAAGGTGAATAAAGTGAAAAGTTGGATAGAATTTTAAAAGAAGAAAAAAAACTGTACACTTATTATTTATATTCCTGAACAAAAAAGCAATAATCTTTTGAAGATTACTTTTTAAGAATATTTAATCTAAATGATCGTCATTAGAAATCTTTTGATTTTCTGTCATGTATTTTAAAAATAATATTTTGATTTTGAAAATAATTTTTAATACAGTTAAGTATGTTTAGTGAAACCAATTTTTAGCAATTTAATAATACAATGTGAAATGACATGAATAAGGAATATTATAATTAACTTTTGCTTCTCGGAAACACATAGTTTTATTTCTATCCTGTTGGTTGAAATTTAAAATGTACTGCAAAGTTCGTGTTAAATTTCTTTCTTTTTTAATTATTAATCACTTATCTTAAATACTCATTCGTTAATTAATAATAACGTTTAATTCCCATTCGTCAAATGTATTAACCATTGCAGATTTTCGATACTATTACACTGATTTCAACTATATTTCAATTACATTACTATAATCTAAAGCGTAACTAAATAGGCCACTGCTACATCCTATAATCTACATCAGTACTGAATGTAGGAAAATAATAAGAAAAATATAATATAAAACGACTTTCTTTAAACTTTAACATATTTATATAATTACTTAATTTATATTTTAAAAATTCTAATCACGTAAAATATATAAATAAATAATGAAAGTAAAGAAGATTTTAGGCAATTTTACCATTCTCTAAAAATATAACATATTCTCTAAAAATATTTGGTTAAATGTTACTGACAGGCTCAGTAACAAAAAATAAATAAATAAATAAAAATAAATTCGAATGAATAAAGGGTTAATGATTATCCTGGTTTTACACTTATGCACTTTTTGTGTCATAAATATTTTATTATTAATTTTTTTTTACGTTTAAAAAAAATTGGTTTTACATTATTGAAGCATTTTTTACATTTTTTAATTAAATGTAATTAATTTTTAACTCTATTTAAAAAAAATTTATTTAATTAAATTTAAATAGTTTTTACATTGCCAAAATTTTTTTTTTTTAATTTAAATTTTCTTTTTTTTTTTTTTTTTACATTATTTTAAAAATTACAATATTTAAATAAATTTAATTTTTAAAAAAAATTTTTTTAAAAAATACATTATTTATGTATATTTAATTAATTTTTTATATTTTTAGAAACATTTTACATTTAATTAAATTTAATTATTTTTTACATTACTTAAGTTAATTAAATTAATGACTATATATATCCCTTTATAATAAAAAAGACTACATATATCCATTTATAACAAAAAAAATACATATATATCTATTTATAATGCAAAGACTACATATAATATTTATTTAGAAAATAACTACATATATATTCATTTATAATAAAATGACTATTATTCATTTATAATGAAATAACTACATATATATCCATTGATAATAAAATGACTACATATAAATCTATTTATAATAAAATCATATCCATTTATAATAAATTGACTATATATATATCTTTAATAATAAAATGACGACATAAATATATCTTTTATAATAAAATGACTAATATCTATCAATTTATAATAACAGCACTACATATTTATATAAGAGAAAAACTTTGGTTGAAAGTTTAAACAAAACTTTTAAAAATCAATACTCGCCTTGTGTTGTCTTTGAACTCTGCAGCAAAAACTACTAAAACCATTGCCCATCCCCAGCCGCAAATGAAATCAACACCCACTGAGCTTAAACCAGCATTTCTGGGTGCAAATGAAGTCCCCCAGTGAAATACATTTCTCGCAAGCAGCCTTGTCGTTCCCTATCTCGCCATGCATCTTTGGGTAATGGACGCTCGTTATGGCAAGCTCCGCGGCTATCGTGTCGCAGCATGCGGATCATGAATTTAAACCAGTCGCTTAAACATGCGGTCTGAAGGTCCCGTTCTCATTAACTTGCATCATTATACAAATACGGGAGGGGGATGAAAGTGCTATTTGTTAAGGCAGGCGAATTCCGCGTCTCAGAATCTTGTGGCACATTCGGAATTAAGCCACCTGAATAGTAATCAAGGTGCATGTACGTTGCTGGTATTCGAAAAACAGTCAACTAATATAAGAGCATATATATATATATGTATATATATATATATATCTTATATATCAGTATATATATATATATATATATATATGCTTTTATCTTTATATTATATATATGCTCTTATTAGTTTATATATATATATGCTTTTATTTGATATAGTTTACATATGATATACATATATACATAGATCTTTATATATATATAATTCTTCTGTACATAAGTTTGTCACTGAATTCCTCAGAATCTTGTAGTGAATTCGGAATTAAGCCACATGAATAGTAATGATGGTATATGAACGTTGCAGTGATTCTAAAAACGGTATATATATGCATATGCTTTTAATTTTAATTTTAATTTTATTTTTAACTTTATATATATAATTCTTCTGTACATGTGTTTGCCACAGAACTCCTGACGCATTCGGAATTAAGCCACGTGAATAGTAATTATGGTGTATGTACAGTGATGAGATTCGAAAAACAGTCAACTAGTAAACTAATATTACATAGATAAGATTATATACATATATATATATATATGCTTTTATCTTTTGTAGTATTAGTTTACGAATTTATATATATACATATAAAGAGAGAGAGACGGAGTTTTATCAGATTATTGTAATAACTAATTTTAAATTGTTTTATCATTTTATTACTACATATAGTAGATTTAGGCTTCTATATTATTTAACATATATTAAGACATTAAGCTTCCTTCTTTACCAATTTCAAAGAAATATTTTAATAGAAACTATTAAGAATTCAGTACAGTTGCATAATCATCAGGTGTGAGTTTTTATATGTGATGAATAAATAATGAATCAGTCATAATTTTTCCAAACAGAAAAGTATTAAAAATGAATCAAAAATATTATTAATTAAATAAAAAAATAATATGAGAATAAGTTAAAAATTAAAATTGAGTAACAAAACTATAATACAAAATAATATCAGGAAAATCCTTTTTTAAATTAGGATTTTCAGGTTTAAGATTTTAAATAAGGAAGTGAAATATGACAATAATAAAATAATAATGTTATTAATAAAATATACCTAACTATGTAAAAATGACTAAATATACACCTAATTATGTAAAATTCACTACACGTATATCCATTTATAATGAAATGACTATATATATGCAATTATAATAAAACGACTGCATATATATCCATTTATAATCAAATGACTACATATATATACATTTATAATAAAATGACTACCTATATATCCATATATAATAAAATGACAACATATTTATCCATTTATATTTAAATGACAACATATTTAGTCATTTATAATAAAATGACTACATATTTATATAAGAAAAAACTTTGGTTAAAAGTTTAAATAAAACTTTTAAAAACCAATACTTGCCTTGTGTTTCTTGGACTCTTACGAAAATAATAAAATCAATGCATAAGCACAGCCGCAAATGAAATCAACACCTACTTGAACTTAAACCAGCATTTCTCGGTTGCAAATGAAGTCCCCAGTGAAATACATTTCTCGTAAGCCGCCCTGTCGTTCCTTATCTCGCCATGCATCTTTGGGTAATGGAGGCTCGCTACAGCTATCATGTCACAGCATGCGGATCATGAATTCAGACCAGTCACTTAAACATGCGGTCCCATGCTCATTAACTTGCATCATTATACGAACACAGGGGGAGGGGGGGGGGATGAAAGGGCTGTTTGTTGAGGGCAGGCGGAATTCCGCGTCTCACAATCTTGTAGAAGATTCAGAATCATTCTGAATTAAGCCACGTGAATAGCAATCATGGTATATGTACGTTGCTGGGATTTGAAAAACAGTCAACTAGTAAACTAATAGTACAAAGATAAGAGTATATATATATATATATATATATATATATATATATATTTCTTCTGTACATGTGTTTGTCGCTGAATTTCTCTGGATCTTGTATTGCATTCGGAAATAAGCCCCTTGAATAATGATGATGGTGCATGTACGTAGCTGGGATTCTAAAACAGTTAACTTGTAAACTAATAAACTTGCAAAGATAAACTTCCAAGAATAATATTACAAAGATAAAAGTATGCTATCTGTATGCTTTGTCTTTGTATATGCTTTGCTCTTTGTACTATTAGTTAACTAATTGATGTATATATATATATATTATATATATATATAATTCTTCTGTACAAGTGTTTGCCACTAAATTGCGCAGAACCTCAGAATATATCCATTCATAAAAAAAATGACTATATATATTTCCATTTGCAATAAAATGACTACATATCTATCAATTTATAATAACAGGACTAAATATTTATATAAGAGAAAAACTTTGGTTAAGAGTTTAAATAAAACTTTTAAAAACAATAGTACTCGCCTTGTGTTTTCTTGAACTCTGCAGCAAAACTACTAAAATCAATGCGCAACCCACGCCACAAATGAAATCAACACCTACTTGAACTTAAACCAGCATTTCTCGGTTGCAAATGAAGTCCCCCAGTGAAATACATTTCTCGTAAGCCGCCCTGTCGTTCCTTATCTCGCCATGCATCTCTGGGTTGCTTGCGCGGCTATCGTGTCGGAGCATGCGGATCATGAATTTAAACCAGTCACTTAAACATGCGGTCTGAAGGAGTCCCGTGCTCATTAACTTGCATAATCATACAAACAGAAAGGGCTGTTTGTTGAGGCAGACAGGAATTCCGCGTCTCGGAATCTGGAGGCGCATTCGGAATTAAGCCACGTGAATAGGAATGGTGGTGTATGCACGTTTCTGGGATTCGAAAAAAAGTCAACTAATAGTACAGAGATAAGAGTATGTATGTATATATATATATATTTATATATACTTTTATCTTTGTAGTATTAGTTTAAAAACTAATATATAACTCTTCTGTACATGTGTTTGGCACTGAACTCCTCAGAATCTCAGAACATATCATTTATAATAAAGTGACTACATATATATCCATTTATAATAAAATGACTAATATATATCTATCTAATAAAATGACTGTATTTCTAATTATATTCTATTTATAATCAAAGACTACATACATTTCCACTTCAAATAAAGTGTATATATCCATTTATAATAAAATGACTACCTATATATCCATTTATAATAAAATGACTACACATTTATATACGAAAAAGGTTAAAAGTTTAAACAAAACTTTTAAAAAACAATACTTGCCTTGAGTTTCTTTAACTCTATACAAAAATAATAAAATCAATGCGCAACCCAGCCACAAATCAAATCAACACCTACTGGAACTTAAAATCAGCAAACTTAAGTCCCCCAGTGAAATACATTTCTCGTAAGCTGCCCTGTCATTCCCTATCTCACCATGCATCTCTGGGTGATGGAGGCTTGGCTATCATCTCGGAGCATGCGGATCATGAATTCAAACTAGTCACTTAAACATGCGGTCCCATGCTCATTAAGTTTCATAATTATACCAACACAGGGGGGAAGGGGCTGTCTGTTGAGGCAGGCGGGAATTCCGCGTCTCAGGATCTTGTGGCGCATTCGGAATTAAGCCCCCGTGAATAGTAATCATGGTGTATGTACGTTGCTGGGATTCGAAAAACAGTCAACTAGTAATCTTATCTTTGTATATGTATATATATCTGTGTGTGTGAAAATGTGAAAACAATGCAAATGTGTGAATAAATTGCAATGCTTGAAAAATGTAAATTTACAAAATGTGAAAATAATGCAAATATATGAATAAATTACAAAATATGAAAAGTACTATAAGATGATGGTATTTTATCAGCACAGTATTGACTGCCCATTTATTTAGTTTTCAGTTAGAACAGAAATGAAACACAGCAATCACATATGAGCCATATTGATGTCACACATGAGTCACTGCTTCAACAATCCGACTGCGCCTGCTACACTTCACACATTGCTCAATTCTTGACCATTGAAGAATAAGGTCAATATTCCTTAAGTACAGACAATAGCATGTTGAATAAATACCATTATGTCTCGTTTTCTGATAAGTCTTGTTTATTTGAGTTAAGCTAGAAAGATGGCCGAATATGCCTTCTATGGTAGCGTATTCTATAATATAAGCATTGAGTTTTGCACAAATGTTAAGTATTAAGGTGCAGGGTACTATTGGTTACCGTTATCTAATGCGGCAGCTACGAAATAAAGGATTCTCATTAGTAATAGCCACATCTGGTACAGACGTTGTGAAAGCCAAAATGGTAACATTCATTTAACCGATATCTGTAGATATATTTTGATTCGATGACAATAACAACAAATTTATTCGACAGGAAATTACCTGTAATGCCTAAATTTTTTTCTTTAAAGGCAGTAGACATGATTTTATTTTCATGTTTTACTTTTGCCGGAATTTGCACGCATGAAATAAGGTTATTTACTGACAAATCTATTTTTGTTTTCATGTAGAACAATCATTGAACATACGAATAGCGTTGTTATACCTTTTGTTTAAAATCCTATTTGGCCATTTTGTTTGTACATTTAGTAATTTGATTGAAATTTGGCGCAAGAAACACATGATTTTCAATCTTTATCATAATCCTATTCAAATTTGATTAGGATGTTTGTTTTGAATTAATTTCATAGTGAAATAAATTTTATCAATACAAATAATATTCAACTTTAGTGTGTTGAAGGAGTCATTATTCTGATAAAATTGACGGATAAAAAGCTGATAAACTTTTAACTCACCTGTAATTTTGTAATTTAAAAAAAAATACTATATTTGAAAAATGTAACCTATATTATGTACATTTGTATTGACCGACATAAATAAATTTTAATTGCTCCAAAATTGATAAAGTTCTTGTTGTAGATTGAATAAGTTTCATTATCATTTCCAATCTTAAAATATCTTTTGGCAGACATTTTCTTACGTTGCTCAGAAAGGCTTTGTTTGTCGCTCTATTGTCATTTTATGCACAATCTAAGCTAAACAGACCTTTACCTACAGTTTAACGTGGATTGCGCACTACTAAAAACATCCATGACCCCGCCAGGATTCGAACTTGAAGCTTGGGGTACCAAAGGTCAGAGCGCTAGACAATTGGCTATCAGGCCTCCGCTCTAGAAAGGGGAGATAATGCGGATATGGGTTTACTTTGGAATTGTCTGTTTATTTATCACGAATTAGGATTATGATCAATTGAATATAGGAAAATGTGAGGGATGACAGTATAATTAACCCAATTAGTAGTTTAATGCCTCATTGTAAACTTTCAATCTTTAAAGACATAAAAATGATCAAAATTTTCATACATCCAAAATCACAGTTTATATTTTTGTTGTAAATAAAGGCTGTTACTTTCTTTCGAAATAAGTATAGCAAAGGATTTATACATGAAGCAGTACATATTTATGTATAGTATTGTGGTTGAAAATTGCCGATGGTTATGTGGATGAAAATATTTTTTATGTACTAAATGCTATGTTATGTTATCAAGCCAAAAATAGAAACAAAACCTTATTAGGAATAAATAATTTTATATCATGCATATACTAGTGGTATATTGATTAAATTACATCAAAAGGCTTTCTTCATAAAGAAAAATAAAAAATAAACAGATGCATTCATTAAACGATTAATAATCTCCTTTATCCTTTCAAGATAGCTCTTCTGAACTTAATAATAAATTTATTATCAATGCTCGAATGATATTTAATGAAATTTTCTCCCTTTCACTTGCCTAATTGGAAATGACTTAGATAGAATCATAAATGGAGTAATAAGATTAGCAACATCTAAGGAATTTTCGCGTTGAATTATCTCATCATAGTATTGAGTATTATGTATGACTTAGTTAGAACATTGAGTTATTTCACTATTGAACACAGAAGATTAAACGAAACACAACACTTGATACAACATTTATATAAGTACCCTTATTTTTTTGGTGTATTGATAATATTTATGGAATTAATTTCAATAACGCTTAATTATTAAGTGCTTATTGAAAGGCCATTGAAAATGTTTGGTAGTAAAATGTAAATATTTTATGCATTAAATTAATATTATTATTTTATAAAATGTCCTTTTATTGATTGCCATCACTTTTTGTTTAGTTTATTTTCATAATTAATTCATAGCTATATTACAACTGCCTTTTAAGAAACATAATTTTTGTTTCCAATATGTTATGAAAGTTCCATGCAAATGTGTGAATTATTGTTTTTTTACTACAAATTCATTAGCTAATTAGAATTTTTATGTTTATTTCTCCTACAAATTTTTAATTCATCTTATTCAATACGCAGAAATATTTATTTTGTAAAAATACACCAAATGTGCAGCATACAAAGCAAAAAATACTAAAATTGTAGCAAATAGTTGGTGATCTTGTCGTCAGGGACGTTTAGGTGTATGGTTATGTTGACTGAATGGTATTTAACAAGACATGCTTTGTGAGAAAAATTGTCATGAAACAAAGAAATCCTTCTAAATCAAATCCTCAATCAAGTCGTGGAACATTGACCTTGGAGTATTTATTTCGTGTTTTAATAGCAATTATTCTAGGAAGTCTCTTTTCTGCGTGTAGCAAATAGAATTTTAATTATATATGTATATATTAGTCACTATCTTCCAACCTGGTTGTGACAGAAAACTTGATGAGCATCTCATCCAACGATCATCACTCAGAAGAGTGTAGTGTCAGAATTAATAAATGATTTAATATCGTCCCTCATTATTCTAGGAGGATATACCACACAGGAACTCCATTTAATAATTCCAATTTAATGGGAAACTTGAAAGTTAACTTCGGTGGTACAAAAATTTCTAAAAGTCTCCTTGTTAGGGATAGTTTGTGTTGCTTTTGAGATCGTTTTGTAACCGATCTCTCGAGTATGTTCTTTTTCATCAACAAGCAGTGCCAACAGACAATATTTGTATGGGACTCTTTGGGGGCGCATAGAACGCATCCCGTCGTATTACTGTATCGAGAACTTAAAGTAATTCGTCGTATAAATACCGTAATGTTTGGATTGTTTGAAAGACATGTTTTGGTTCGTCAGTAAAATATTTACTCTTTTATGTCAAACCACATAGGCATGTACGATTTTAATATGAAGTCAGCAATTTATTTTAATTTTTCTAATGAATCTGATGAACTTATATGCAACCTAAGAACTCGGTTGGCAGCAATTAGTTATCTGGAATGGGACAAAGAACGAAGGTCCTGATTTGCCAAGTCTTCTGGATAATGTCAAAAGGTGATTGTATTTGAAATCTTCACCAGATATAATTGGACTTTGCTGAACAAATTCCTATCTGTATCAGAAATCAAATAAGCTATGGGTACATAATCGTCCACAGGGAGTTTTCTTTTACAGTAAGGGGAGCTGCAGTCCGATTGGCTCACTAAAGATTTAGACCCTGAAATTTGACTATGAAGATGTGGACGACCAGGAAAATGTGGCGAAAAGAAGGCTCATTAATATGCAGGAGGCATATGCTCCATTGTAGTGGACGTCCTACATGATTTTTTAGTCTGTGGATGGTCCAGTGTTGTTGTTCTAATCCAGTGTTGGTTACAAAATCATAATACCCTACTACTGATAGCCTTTTTAATTAAACGAGAAATAATGCTTTGGGTTATATCAGTTGAAAAACTCAAGGATGGAGAATACATGCCCAATATAAATTGATCTAGGTTCCTGGATAAGAGAATGAATGGTACATTTGGTACATTCATTCCTGCGAAATTGATTTGCATTCAATTTTTCGACTAACAAAGTAACATCGTTTTGTCGATCACAGAAAATGCCCAACGATTCAATCTAGTTCAAACCAGTTGAATCTATTTGACAAAAAGCAAAAAGAACGAACACAGTGGGAATTGCAAAGCGAAAGAGAAACATTGGTAAAATTGTGAAATATTGGTAAATTTCTGTTTTCTCTAATACGTTGCGTGAACGAAAAAATATTAGATTAGGGATAAGAATTTAATTTATTTAAGTTATTTAAAACATAAAACAAGCATAAAAACTGAAGCATGTTTATTTTAATGTTTTACTTAACAGAAAAAATTACAGAAAACACCGTAGTTTTTGCATTTTTCATAAACTTTAAGAGCTATGCGCGAACGGAAGATGTTAAAGTCAACTTTTCGCAATAAAACACCCCAAAAATATATTTTTTTTTTCGACCTACCTTAATATATATATATAATCTACACTTTTTATAAATAGAAAACATAAAGTTAAATTATTTTAAACATAATTTGTTAATAAATTATTTTTTATCTATGCATTAAATAGAAAAACTTTAACAAAATATTTCAAGGTTAATATAAATAAATACATTAAAATTAATGGAATGAAATAACGTGTATTAAATGAGGTAAATTTTGAAACATAATCTAAAGTACTACATTTTCTTTTGCTATCCGTAACTTAATACTGTATAAACAGAAGCGAAACATTTAGTTAAATATTTGCTGTCTTTTTATACTGAAAATTATATTTGCAATTTCAGCTTGAAAACTGAATAAAAGTGGAAAACTATATATTAAAAATTATGAAAAATATTTTAGTAAATATTTAAAAATAATTTCCTTCACAAATGAAATACACCTTTTTGTTAAAAATTCTAGAATAAATATTTTTGAGTTTGATAATGTTTTAAATAAAAAAAATGAAAATTTAAAAGTATTATCTGCCAAATATTTACCTAATTTTTATATTGTAACATCTTTTTCCAATTTTTTAAGCACAAGATAAGTGCTATATTATAAATGAGTTATTGTGAACAAGACAAGAGCGTATTTTTTTGAATAGATACGCTAATTTCTGACCCTTACAAAAACTACTTACACTTGCAGAACAATAAAGGAATCAATGAATCACGTGAATGAAATGAATGAAAACGAATGGAGGGATATGTATCATATACGAATGATTCAGTGCGGGATCCGGAACCTTCTGAACAGCTGTTTAAATAAGAAGTCGTAGAGGAACGTCAAATCTAGTGTCAACTTGTATTTTTCTTTGATTATTGACTAAAGTAAAATAAAATTTTAAACTTAATTATTTAGCACACAAAAATAGATAGCAATAAACAGAATTCAAATAATACAAAATTGAATAGGAAAATATTTAAAACGCCATTATTTATATAATGACAAGGATGCAGATTCGGAAGAAACTATTTGTCTAAATTAATATAAAGCAGCGTCAGCCAGCATACATCTCAAAGCAGCCAGTTAAGTCAAGTCAAACTTAAATAGAGTATAAACAGAAATAGTTAAAATATATTAAAAGCTATGACAGACATCGATTATCTTTAACAATCCTAATTTACCTAATGAGCATAACTTATAAGTTCATAAACAACGCTAGTATTTAGCAATCTAAGATTAATGGTTTTACCAATTTCAAGCCCTCTTTTCTATTTTCTTTAAAAGTCCAACCACAATATTGCAAGAATAATTTTTGGAGAGAAAAGTCTGTTAAAAGTTCTCGTTGTCGCTCCTGACCCAGTTTCAAAGGAGAAAGGTTTTTAAATTCTCTTTAACGAATAGACTAAATGGACAAATAATTGCGGTCCATCAATTCCGTCCAAGTACTGGAGAAATCATTATATTTTATTGCCTTTATTACAAGAATCCATGCCAGAACAGGAAACTGAAGATCCTAATTAGGTCTAACAAGAGATTATGCCTCTGTGGAATAACACTCATTACTTCTATTGGGGATATCGAATATGGATTCCATTCCGAATGAATTCATTCCATTCCATCAAGAACAGGGGAATGTTATAATAATTTTGATATCAATGACTTCTTGCGCTTGTAATTGCAAAGAAGGAACACCATTGAGTTCTTTAGAGACGATAAATATTACGATGGATTCTTATTTTTTTTTATGTTCACTAGAGTAATCCTCTTTGAAAACGTTCATGATTATTCGTTCCTTCTACAAAACATACTCTGAGACATTTCTAAATTTCCGAATATTGAAGAAATACTCATTTTCCTTTAGTCAATTATTGATTTAAACTAATCATTGTTGACTTCTTTTTAAATCGGTATGCAATGCTATATTTTAGTAAGACTTGTTTCAGATTATATAATAGTTATCCATCTTCTGATCACCAAAAAGGATTGCTAGACTGTAGTTGAAACTTCTGTTCTTTTTTGATATTTTCAACCCTAAATACTAGTATATCGTTTAATGTCTTAAATATAAAATACATGTATTGAAATTTTGACGAATTTTAAATAGATAATATCATTAAACTTAAATTGAGTATAAACAGAAATAGTCAAAATATCTTGAAAGCTATCACAGACATCGATTATCTTTAAAACTGCTACCTTATGAGCATAACTTATAAGTTGAGAAACAACACCAGCATTTAGCAATCTAAGATTAATGGTTTTACCAATTTCAAGACCAATACCAATTTCAAGCAATTAATTAGCACACAAAAAATAGATAGCAATAAGCAGAATTCAAATAACACAAAAGTAAATATGAAAATATTTAAAACGCCACTATTTATATCATGACAAGGATGCAGATTTGGAAGAATCTATTTGGATAATTTGATATATATACAGAGACAGCCAGCATACATCTCAAAACACCCAGTTAAGTCAAGTCAAATTTAAATTGAATATAAACAGAACTAGAAATAAAAATAAAAATATAAATATGACAGTCATTGATTATCTTTAACAAAGTTACTTTACCTAATGCGCATAGCTTGAGAAACAAGACTAGCATTTAGTAATCTAATATTAATGATTTTACCAACTTCAAGCCCTTCCTTTCTATTTTCTTTAAGAATCAAACCTCAATATTGCAAGAATAACTTTTGGAGAGAAAAGTCTGTTAAAGGTTCTCGTTGTCGCTCCTGACCCAGTTTCAGAGGAAAAAGGTTTTTAAATTCTCCTTTAACGAAGAGACTAAATGGACAAATAATTGCGGGCCATCGATTGTCCAAGTACTGGAGAAATCATTAAATTTTATTGCCTTCATTACCAGAGTCCATCCCAGAACAGGACACTAAAGGTTCTAATTAGGTCTAACAAGAGATTATGCCTCTGTGGAATAACACTCATTACTTCTATTGAGGATATCGAATATAGATTCCATTCCAAATGACATCAAGAACAGGGAAATGTTAAAATAATGTTGATATCAATGACTTCTTGCGCATGTAATTGCAAAGGAGGAACATCAATGAGTAACGTAGAAACGATAAATATTATGACGGATTTTTATTTTTTATGTTCACTAGAGTAAACCTCCTTGACAACTTTTGATAATGTATTTTTAGATGCTAAAGAAGCAAAGCTTTTTCAAAGTTAACCTTATTAAAATAGTAAGACGACCGATATGGCCGAAAATATAAATTAAAGAAACATAGCCAATGTTTACAAAAATACAATATATTGGCAAATGTAACTCATCTGGCACCTTAGGACTCATGCTCAGTGACACTGGGCAAGAATCGGGTCAAACAACTAATATAAATAGTCTTTACTTCAAAAACTACATCTGCTTTCTCCTACACATACTGAATGTGGTATTTTATCGTATATCTGCACTATCGACGTCAGTTTGTATTTATTCTCAGATTGTTAACTAAAGGAAAACAAAATTTTAAACCTAATAATTTAGCAATATACTATACATAGCAATAAGCAGAATTCAAAGAATGCAATATTGAATATGAAAATATTTAAAAAGCTATATTTTATATCATGACACGGATGCAGATTTGGAAGAATCTGTATCCATGGTAAAGGACAATGAAAGTAGCGCAATTAGCTTACATGATATTGCAATGAATTATATAAACGAACTGAAACTAATAGTTTTTATCCTTAAACTTAAATAGAGTATAAAGCAAAATAGTCGAAATATCTTCAAAGTTATGACAGACATCGATTATCTTTAACAATGCTACTTTACCTAATGAGCATAACTAATAAGTTGAGAAACAACTCTAGCATTTAACAATCTAAGATTAATGATTTTACCAATTTCAAACTCTCTTTTCTATTTTCTTTAAGAGTCAAACCACAATATTGCAAGAATAACTTTTGGAGAGAAAAGTGTGTTAAAGATCCTCGTCGTCGCTCCTGACCCAGTTTCAGCCGAAAAGGTTTTTAAATTCTCTTTAACGAAGAGACTAAATGGACAAATAATTGCGGTCCATCGATTCCGTCCAAGTACTGGAGAAATCATTAAATTTTATGTACTTCATTATAAGAATCCACCCCAGAATAGGAAACTAAAGGTCCTAATTAGGCTAACAAGAGATTATGTCTCAATGGAATAACACTGATTACTTCTATTGAGGATATCGAATATAGATTCCATTCCAAATGACATCAAGAACAGGGAAATGTTAAAAATAATGTTGATATCAATGGCTTCTTGCGCTTGTAATTGCAGAAGAGGAGCATCATTGAGTTATGTAGAAACGATAAATATTATAAGAGATTCTTAATTTTTATGTTCACCAGAGTAATCCTCTTTGAAAACATTGATGATTCATTTATTCTTCGAAACATACTCTGAGAAAGATCTAAATTTCCGAGTATTGAAGAATTCCTCCTATTCCTTCAGTCAGTTATTGAGTTCTTTTTAAATCGATATACAACGCTATATTTTAATGACATTTATTTCTATATAATAATTATCAACCCTGTGACTTCTATAAAAGATTGTTAAACTGTAATTAAAATGAAATGCGAATATCAATATCACATTATAATATATGCTTCAATGCAACGCAACATATTTACAAACACACTCATGTATATATTAATCTTCATTGGCGCAACAGCCCATGGTGGGCCAAAGCCGTCTGCCTATTGACAGATTTCGAGATGAGAGATGTTTTCTTTTACATTTCAGGTTGTCATCCAACGCCCAAAGCCGAAGGCGAGTTTGATTATAATAATGTATATTTTCAAAGAGAAATTACTCTACTGAACAAACTAAGATAAGAATCTATCATAATATTTATCGTTTCTGCAAATCGCGATGATGTTCTTCCGTTGTAATTAAAAATGCAGAAGTATGCATTTTACTGTTATATTTATATTTATAAATTTTATACTATCATTGTATATTTTGTATAAAAATTTGTGTTCATTTTTTTAATCTTCCAATGTCGTTCAGAAGATCAAAAAAGACTATTTTGATATCAATGAGCGGTTAAAATCTAGGATCCTGTACCCTTTGTGCCAAACACATCGCCAAGTTGCCAAGTCGGTAAGTAAGCATAGAAATGAATGGGGCAGGTAGTTTGCGCGGTAAAATGATATTACGCCAAAATCCTTTACTGTGTACTTTTACAAACAGACAAAAAGGTTGCCTAAGTTCGGTGTCATTGTAAAGTGTGCTATTTCGCCAAAATTTATAGCCAAACAGTGCTTTTACGCCAACATAAGCAGCCAAATAGCTATTACGTCAAAGTTGTTCCTGCTTTGAAGCCAAAGTTTATCACTTTAACGCCAAATATTATCACTATCCTATATCGCCAACATTTATCGCTTTATAGCCATTTTTCATTCAGCCATTTTTTTGCAAATTTTGTTATATAACTTCTTTAAGCCAAAAATACTTTATCGCCAATATTTATCGCTTTATAGCCAAATTTTTTCACTAAGTGAATCT
Source organism: Caerostris extrusa (assembly GCA_021605095.1). Lineage (NCBI taxonomy): Eukaryota > Metazoa > Arthropoda > Arachnida > Araneae > Araneidae > Caerostris > Caerostris extrusa. The sequence goes on along the minus strand of BPLR01006956.1, from coordinate 3,822 downwards.
TGTTTTTTGAGGCGCTTTTACGCCAAAAGTTGATGCTTTATCGCCAAATTTTTATCACTAAAATTTTTTATCTCTGGAATACTTTTGCGCCAAATGAAACCGCTTTTACGCCGAAATTTAGCGCTATTATGCCAAGAAAATTATATCTGAAATGCCTTTACGCCAATTTATATCGCTTTATCGCCAAAGTTTTACCACTATTATGTCAACTTTTAATGTTTTCTTTTTACGCCACATATTGCCGCTTTAACGCCAAAATATATAATTATTTTGTCAACATTTTATTCCTAAATTGCTTTCACACCAAATTAAATCGCTTTATCGACAAATTATTATGTGGAATTTTATTTTGCTAAGTCACAAAAAAGTATTGGTTAAACAAAGATAATAATCGCTGTTAATTGATAAAATTTCGATACGATAAAATTTCACCAATGTTATTCTCCAATTCTTTTTTTTTTTTTTTTTTTTTTTTGTAATGTCATAAAATAAGTCATGTTCATTACGAAGCCGAATTCGAATGATAAATTAATATTAACAAACGATAAAAAAAAAAAGTAGAAAAACTAGAGAATAACTTACCTTTATTGTGGTATGCCCTTACTCTGTGGTGGAAACAAACATTTTATTCCGTCGGTGAAATCATAAATTATTTTGCGGATGTCACATTTGTGCTGGCGCCGCCACATGCACTCTGACAGATAATTATCAAATGTTCCGGACACATTATTTTATTAATATTAATTTATTTTAATTATTAAAAATTTAAATTGTAACGTTAACTAACGTTCTAAAAAGCTAAAGCTTCAAATATTCCGAGCGAATTCTAATTACGGTTGTCACAAAATCTTAACTAAACGAACATCTTTAAAAAGGAAATTAATTATTTAAGAATAAAATATAAGTTATTAATAAATAAAAAATCATTTTTCTTGTTTGTTTATTACTTTCCTGAGTGGCAACTTCATAAATATTGTTTATGTTCTGAATCAGTGACCGACGTACGTTGTAAGAATAAGTTCGGAATAATCAGTAATTTATTGGAATACTAATTTAAAAGAATATATATTTCTGTTCTTATTTACTGCAAATGTATCCTGCAAATAATAATATAATCACAATAACAATAAATAGTCATTATATTGTTTGGAAAATGAAGCTACGAATTCCTCTAATTATAGTATTGCAACCCTAAAGAAATTGGCGAAATATTCAGGGTTGCAAGATTGGCGACTCCCCTCAGGGTACAGTATACTAGATTTTAACCCAATGAGCGTCTAATGATTTTCTGTTTTGGTGCTGCAGCTTATGCACATATTGTATCTTGAACAATTTCTATCATTCTGTTTTTTTAACGAGTTTGAATGTCAAATAATTCTGGTTTTGTTATAGCAAATACTATTAAGGTTTTCTTTATACTATTTGATTGATCGATCAATATTATGAAGGTTTCTTAATTTTTTATGTTCACTAGAGTAATCCTCTTTGAAAACATTGATGATTATTTCCTTCATTCTTTAAAAAATACACCGAAAAATTTCTAAATTTCAGAATATTGAAGAATTACTTCTTCTCCTTCAGTCAGTTATTGAAATAAGATAAAGAATGTTATTGCGTTATTTTTAAATTGGTAGGCAATGCTATATATTAGTGACACTTATTTCAAATTATTTAATTGTTATCAATCTTGAATGACATGCGTAGATTAGAGTTGCATTGACAAAATTCCAGCAATGAATTTTTTTCCCTATCAAGAAATCTATCTTTGTGTTATCCAATATTATTTACAGAGCATTTTGTTTGCATATTTCTAGATTAGTTTTTATTCTCCCTCGTAATCTGCGAAAATTTCATTGATTTTTAAATTCATAGTTTTCCTGCTATCTGCTTTTCTGCTTAAAATTCGGACACCAGTGTAAAAAAAAACCAGAAATAAATTAAATACACAATGCAGCAAATTAAATAACAAAAATATATCTTGTGTTATTTTAGATTCCTCAATTTTATATATAACTCACAAATGAAATTTGTTTATGCATAAAAGGTTTAGAAAATATACTCAAGTTCTTCTGTCTCTTCCGAAAACTCTTCATAATATTATAACTTACGCATTCAAATGGCAAATCTGCTATTGACCTCACTTCATTCAGCGCCGAAATCCCGAGGAAGACAAATTGAATCAAAGGATTTTATTTGAAGAAATGCTTCCAGGAAAAGGAACAGAGAATGGCTTTTACTCTGATTAAGTTTAGAACGTGATCTAATTTGCATATCCCAGATGTATCTTTTTACAAAATAAATGACATGTACTTTTGCTAAGAATTCCCCGTTTAAATTGTACCAGTAATTCAACAGGAAAAAAAAATTAGCTGAAGAAATGATTGGAAATAATGTGGCCGAAAAAAAAAAAACATTGACGTAAAAATAAATGTGTGGTTTAATGCTATTCAGCAATAAGTACTTAAGATAATACAGAGTAAATTTTTATCAAAGTGTTTGATGAATTTTGTATGAAGTATTTTCCATTGAAAATTAAATAAATATTAAATAATCTCTAACATAACACATATGTGTTGTCAACAATGCTAAAATAAATTTTATTTTAATTAGGCGCATTGTATTTGCTTGCAACTGATAATATTTCACTGAAAGGCTAATTGCCTTGTTAAAGTTTGAAAATTTAATTAAAAATTATTTACAAAGCATACTTAATTGTAGGGCATTTGCTTTCAAAGTTCTTATAAAAGCCATTAATTAACCTATTTGACTTAAAAACAACATGAATCTATCAAAGTATTGAGGAAGACAACGTCAGCAATGATGTTTGTAGACAACATGAACTTGAGTAATATTTGTAGACGTAAGTAATATTTAAGTAAATATGAGTAATATTTGTACTCAAAGACAACATGAGTAACATTTGTAGTTCAACACTAAGTAATATGCTTATTGTTGAACTAAAATGCTTTGAAATAAAGAATTTCAATAATGGTTACAGTAAAATCAACAACAATAGAATTGACAACAATATTTTTCATTAGAATTAAATATAAGATATTAATACTTCAGTTCTAAATGTTACGAAGAAGAAACGATACGAAGATTTCTCATTTACAATAATTATTTGTTTGAGAAGATAAAGTTGATCAAATAAATTTAGTGTTACTTATTTGCTTCATTGGAGAAATAAATAATTTCATTTAAAATCTTGGATCCTGTGCCCTTTTATCAAAATACATCGCCAAGTTGCCAAGTCGGTAAAAATGCATGGAAATGAATGGGCCGAATTGATCATCTGTGCGCGGTAAAAATGAGTTTATACACTTCTAAATCAAACTGGGTTGCCAAACCGCCATGTAAACAGACAAAATAGCTATTGCCGAAGTTCGGTGTCATTGTAAAATGCTATTTCGCCAAAATTTAAAGCCAAACAGTAATCTTTTTACGCCAACATTAGTAGCCAAATAGCTATTACGTCAAAGTTTATTCCTGAAAAGACTTGAAAAGTTTATTCCGGTAACGCCAAATGTTGGTTAAAATCTAGGATACTGTACCCCTGAGGGAGTCGCCAATCTTGCAACCCCTGAATATTTCGCCAATTTTCTTTAGGGTTGCAATACTATAATTAGAGGAATTCGTAGCTTCATTTTCCAAACAATATAATGACTGTTTATTGTTATTGTGATTATATTATTATTTGCAGGATACTTATTTGCAGTAAATAAGAACAGAAATATATATTCTTTTAAATTAGTATTCCAATAAATTACTGATTATTAACTTATTCTTACTACGTACGTCGGTCACTGATTCAGAACATAA
>BPLR01006955.1:0-44338 GCA_021605095.1 Caerostris extrusa | reverse complement strand
AGTTACGTATTGCATATACATGGTATTGAGTGAGGATTACTTAGATGTATTATGAGTAACCAATAAATCTCGAATTGAAATTTATTAACTTTCGTAGTTATAGTGCAGTTAAAGATATTTATTTTTTATCTCTTTCAAGTTTTTCTTACGTAATAAGTTTACGTTACGTCCTTTTTGAGACTTAATCGTGACCAGTGACTCATATAAAATGAGTGATATTACTTATTTAAATTTTTTAATGCTTTTAATTCAAGAAATTATTTTTGGAGCAATAGGTTGAATCTTCTAGTCCTACAAAAAATTGAAATTAATCTTTGAAAAGTAATAAAAGATTTTTTTAATGTTTTTAATTTTAAATGACAAATATTTAAACATTATTTTCATATTCTGATATTATTTCTTTTTAGTTATTTATAAAATTATATTAAATATCGGAAATAATTAAAATTAACAATAGTTATATTTTGAAAACTATAAGTGTTCTAATTATTATAGAGCAAATTAATTAAAAGTTATCTGAAATTTAAAAAAACAACATCACTTATTATATCATATATTTAAAAAGCTTAAATTTGCATAGTTAGCACTCGTCGATCAGATAGTTCAGCATTTACGATAATAGGATTTAACAACAAATTTATACCCACAAATCTTTATAATCCCAAAAATAAAAGACAAGACAATTTGAAATTATATTTTTACGCCAAAGAATAATATAATTGATTTAATAAATCATTAGAAAACTTTTAATGTTTTATAAAGTTTTACGTTAATGTTATACAACTGATAGAATTCATAATTCAAATTTTAGATTTATTTTCGGATAGTTTTAAAATTTTCTTGTTAATATTCACTTGAATTATAACTTTTGTATGGTGAATTAGAACTTTTGTCTGTATGTGTGAATACATTACGTTTGATTTATAAAGCATTATTATAAAGCTTAAGTAATAAGATTTCTTTATAAAGCATTAAAAATATATATTGCAGCATTAATTTGGCTATAAGAATGAAATGGAATTCATAGTAGTAATAACATGCAATAAAAATTGGTAATAATTTCGGGAAATACAATACTTTGATGAATATCTCACAATTAAAACAAGTTTCTATACATTATTTGTATTTTATTTCAGTTGTATAGATCAACTGTATGAAATTCACAAATTTTATATCTATAAAATTATTAATTTTTCACGAATATCATTTTATATAACTGGTGTATTGGTGCAACAATTAAACTAATGTTTAACAAATATAACATAAATTGTAAATTGCAATTTCATAAAAATCAAATTATGCCTTTTTTTTAAACATTATTTGTTTTGTTTTAAGCAATAATTAAAGCATGGAAAGAATGTCTATTTCTAAACAAAGAAATAATAACATGAGCTATAGGAATAGAAATTTAATAAGTTGAAACATGGCAACAATTTTCACGGCTTTTAGTCATTTTCAACAACTATTCAACCAAATTTCCGTGCTCCGGTCAATGACCTGTTTATACTTAAATTGAAGCCGTTGTCGCACCTCTGTACCCAAGTTCATGCCTTCTGTTGGCAAGAAATTCCCACAAAAGTCTTGTCCATCTTCACTTCCTAGTTCCCTAAAGAAAATCCCAGAATGGTCGTTGCACCTACCCACAAAAGGTCAACATCCCAAAAGACTAAAATAGTCATTTTTTTCATATCCTCCTTAAAAAAAAATCTCGATTTTTTTACCTCAAGTGAACCGAATTCGAACATTTTTTTTTTCTTAACAACAAAGAAACGGAACATCTTGAGAACCTGTGGGGTATACCAGGAACTTGACAAAAAAATCCCCGTCCCGTACTGGGGATCGTCTTAGTTTTCTTATGGGACATTCACCTTTACCCCTAGGAACCGTTTTTTAAGGGCACATTAGGGCTTCCCCTATTTTTTACCCCTGGCCCCTTAGACACCTTCCACGGGAAGTGCGGTTCCTTCAGGTAGATGTATAGAAATAGGTACCGTTAAGTTCAAAGCCCACGGAAACTAAGGTGGTTGATTACATGGGTGAAAGAATTTACCATAGATGAATCTTCCAGAGTAATTTTCACACATTGTAAATGAGAACATTTGTAAAATAGTACGATGGCCTATAGAAGATCAGGTCAATATTCTTAAAGATATCTAGAGAAATTTAATGTACATTTTTATGAGAACATGGAGTAGTGACCTTTGTCGGTTTCTGATCAGAGTTCAAATGGAAAGTAAAAAATGCCGCAGACCAAATTCAAAGTTGGTTAACCTTAGAAATACTTGCAAAAAGATTATGATTTATAAATTTATGGGAATAACCTATTATGATTTCTTATAGATTTGGTTTTGTGATTTCCAATATCAGTATATCAAAACGTACAATCTAAGTATTTCACAAGAATATATGTATCTTACGGTACTGATAACGAAACAACAATAAATAAGATAATATTGGATATATATATAACGATAATATTAATATAATACAGTTACTAAAATATTGAAAAGCCAAATTTGACATTCTGTTCGAAACATTTAATGAAATAAAAATTTTAATAGATCGACTATAATTTAAACAAAAATCATTAAACATATTGTAAATGTAAAAGTAAGAAGTTTTAGTAAAGATTTCTAGATGATAACTAGTTTTCAAAATCACAACACAGTTCAGTTGATAAAGGTTTTACAATAACAAATTAAATAAATGAGTATAAATTAAATTTACTAAAGAAAAACTAAATTAATTAATTAAAAAAAATATATTATTGAACATTAGACAATAAAAAATATGATTCTAGCAGTCAATATATTATTCCAGAGAATTTCTGTCCAGGGTATGCATAGAAATAGAGTTGTAAAGGGAAACTAAGGTTGTTGACTACATGGGTGAAAGAATTTGCCATAGATGAATATCCCAGAGATTTCACACATTGTAATGAGAGCATTTGTTAAGTAATACGACAAATGATGTCCTATGGAAGATCAGGTCAATATTCTTAAAGATTCTAGAAGAAGTTTAATGTGAATTTATGAGAACTTGGAGTAGTGACCTTGTCGATTTCTGGATCAAATTTCAAATGGAAGTAAAATGCTGCAAAACCAAAAGCGAAGTTGGTTAACCTTAGAAATACTAGCAGTAAAAGATTTTGATTTATAAATTTATGGGAATAACCTATTATGATTTCATAGATTTCTGGTTTGTGATTCACAATATCAGTATATCAAAAAACTTAGAATCAAAAAAGTAGATCAAAGCAGAAATACATGAATATATAATATCTCATGAAAATTTAATGAAACAAAAATACTTATAACAAAAAACAATAAATAAGATAATATTGGGATATATATATATATAACAACACAATCTAGTTGTGTTTTGTTTAGATATATAACGATAATATTAATATAATAAAAATCGTTACTAAAATATTGAAAACCATAATAAAAAAATTGATTCTAGAGGGCATTATTATTCCAGAAAATTTAATATGTAACAAAATTTTTAATAGATAAAATATAATTTTATCTTATGGAAAAAAAAACCCAAATGTATCGTAAAAGTTTAAATAAGAAAGATGTTTTGATAACTTTTTTGACTAGAGCAAAACTAGTTTTCAAAAAACGCAACACAATTTAAATTTGATAAAGATTTATAAGGATCAAAACTAAATAAAATGAGTAGAAATTAAAACTAAATAAATGAGTAAATAAAAAAACTAAAAAAATTAACTTTTAAGAAAAATCTATTATTGAAAATCATAGGCAACAAAAAAATTATTAGAGTGTGAATATATTATTTAAGAAAATTCTAAGCATAATATATTTATTTACTTTTACATTGGAAGTTTTTGTACATAATATATTAATCTTAATTTTATTAGTTTTTTTAAACTGAAAATACAGATACACTTGATAATATAAAAATCGTAAGCAAGTTGTCTTCAAATAAAAATTTTTCTATTTTTAAACTACTTTCTGTCGAAACTACAGATATATTTTATAGTATAAAATTGTAAGCAAGTTGCTCCAAAATAACTATTTATCTATTTTTTTTAAACTATACATTTAAGAAAAAATATTTATACCTTTTATAATATAAAATTGTCTTCAAAATTAACTCTAAAGTAAATTTTCAATTTATAAAAAAAATTTAACAAAAGCAAGATTTAAGATTTATGAAAAATAAAATATTCGCTAACATTCTGAATATATATTTTTATATGATGTATCCTATCGTATATTTTTATACAATATATTTTATTGTAAAATATTTATTTGTAAAAAGATATTTACAAGTTTTAAGGTTATTATTGTATTGTGAAAGCTTTTAATTATTTTATCACGCATTCCATTATGGCAATATATTTTTATACTTGAATTCTAAACGTAAACGAATGGACGTCATTTTTATCCTATTGAATTTCCGAAGCTATATTTGCATGAAATTATTTTTTAACGTATATTCCATAGAATGGAGCATTTTGAGAATACTGATAAATTATTAGAGAGATATCTAATTTTCTATGATTTTAAAAAACAAAATTCTAGTTTAGATAGTATACCTTCCAATGTATGGTATATATTTTAACATGCACTGTTAGCAAATGAAATATTTTTAGGAATATAAAGTCATCTAACAATACTGTTAATTAAAGTACTATTCATAGTTTAAATACCATTTACGATTTTTACAAAACAAATTCAATACATAAAGCTATTAGTGTTAAATTATTAAATAGAAGATTATTACAAGAAAATGTTTCATTAATAAACGTTATAAAAAAACTGAATGATTTTTCTTATTATTAAAAATAATTTTCTTCCACGTTCACACACTTAAAACATGAGAGTGAGATAAATCATTAATTTAATATTCTCAGAATAAAATAAAAGGCTTGAATTATTAAAAAAATTATATTTCTAAAATAAACTACAGATGGAAAAGTTAAGAAATAAATTATAATAAGCTATTATTTCCTTTTTACTAATAATAGATATTGAATAATATCTATTATTAATGATAAATAATGGTCATAATCCAAAATATTCATCTAAAAACAATTGAAATTATTAGTTATTTTTACACTTAATGCTTAAGATTAGGTTTTAAGCAAAACATATTTTGTCAAAAATGATTATGAAAAAATATGGCGCTGGTAAGAGTTTACAAAATTAATATTTTCAAAACATTTAAAAATATAAATTGAATGAATTAAATACAAATTCGAAAACGAATAATCGAAAATATTTTTCGATTAATCGTTTTTCGAATTTATATTCGAATAGTGTGTTGTTTTATGGTGGCATTGATATTTTTAACAAGAAATTTAATCTTTTAGAATATGTTTATATAAACCTGTTTTAGAAATGTTTAAAAGCTTGAATTAGGTATCAAAAAAAATACTAGACAATTTTAAATATAACACATACACTATATTATAGGAAAATTTTTAACAAAATGGCTGCACTTTTAAACAGAAATTTATTCTATAGTAATATTTCTACAAGAAATTTTTACAAAATGACACAATTTTTAAATGAAAATAATGTCAATAATGTTTTTTGAATATATATATATATATTGTTTATGAAACCTTTTCGAGAATATGCATAAATGAATTTTAAAAAAATATGAATGCGATTTAACATTTGCAAAGTAAATGAAAATAAATAACCAATTTAAAATTGTATTTACATAAATAAATTTGAGTTTTAAATTTAGCTTATTTATTAAAACCATTATCAAACCAACTGTACATCAATAATTAATATTTTTCAAAATTTTTAAATATTTACAGATACAGATAGTTAAATGAGGCATGTTTTAAAAAGATTTATCAGTTGACAAACCAAATGCTATAATATATTAATGATTATATAAATCGTAAAAATATAATATTTTTAAATGTCAAATAGCAGGGCCATAAGAATGTGAAATTCGGTGTTTTTAAAAATGACTAAAATGAATATCTAAAAGACAGTATATAAAGAACGTTATCTGAGTTTAAATTTTTTCAGAAAATTATAATTTTCAATATTATTATTTCAATATTTTATTACGATGCAATGTTGCAATACATAATTTACATTTAAATTCAAATCAATTTTTTACATTAAACTTAACGGAAATAATCGAAGAATTTTATTTTTTAACTTAAGGATACGTTCTAATAAACAATTGATAGAAATGGTGATGAGGAAAAATTTTTTTCATATATTTCACTTAAATATTTAATATTTCTATATTTTAATATAAAATTATAGTATGAACTAATATTTTTATTGCGAAAAATTGTATATTTATTCAATAGTAGCTTGTCATTTACACAAAATTTAATCTTCTGGTAAATATTTTAGAATAGAATTTTCAATAAGCATATGAAGTTTCAATTATCATTTCAGATAGCTAAATTGTTATAGTATAAATTAGATATATAAATTAAATTATGCAGTTAAACATCAAAATAAATAATTACTTGTATTTCTCTTATCTTAAATTTTCTCGATTTTGAATTATTTCAGATTAATTTTTTATACAAAGAAAAGAAATCAGTATTGTACTAACTTTTGTATTATACTATCAGCATTGTATAATCAGTATTGCGATACAATTAACACGATTACAATTTTGTTTTATTTTGTAAATTATTAATTTCCATAAAATTTCTTACCAAATGTTGGAAAAAATAGAATTAAATTAAAGTAAGGAAATAAAATGTTGGAGAAGCAATCAGTACTGCATTGGCTATTGTACTACGCTATCATTATTGTAAGAATTGAAATCAGTATTGCAATACAATTAAAATAATTACAATTTTGTTTTATTGTAAAATTATTAGTTTCCATAAAATGTCCCAGTTTAAATGTTGAAAAAGAAATTAGCAATGTAATAACTATTGTACTATACTATCAGTATTGTAATCATTGTAATCAGTATTACAATACAATGGACACAACTACAATTTTGTTTTATTTTGTAAATTACTAATAATCCGATAGCGTGATTTTTAATATTTTTAATTTCAAAGAATTTATTAAACAACCGTATAATGGGAAAAAAGAAATTCAGAAATTTTCTTAGCACTTCGTCAAATATATTATAGAAAAAAGGTGGCGAAATTTTTTCCAACTAGTATACATTTAAGTATTTAGCATTAATAATCTGTAAATAAAACATTAATCAATTAAAAATTAAATATATTGTATAGTAAAAATTTTAAAGAGTAAAGAAAGTCATTTATTCTACATTTATCATTTTATTTGTTTTAATAATTTATTAATTATTTTATTTGTTTTATATAATTTATTTTTATTTGTTTAATTAATTTATTTATCAATTTATTTATTTATATTATTTTATTGTTTTATTAATTTATTTTTAAATGTATTTATTTCTACATTTATAAATTCTTTAATACTTTATTCGATATCTATTAAAAGTAAAAAATAACATTGGCATATCACTTAAACAAAAAAATTTTAAACTAAAAAAACATTTATTTTAGTCCAAATATTTGAAAATGCGGTTAAAAGCAAAATAATCTTATATTTTATTCAAGAACTTCTACTCTTTTTGTCAAATGGCGAAATATATAAAAATCTGCAATATATAGTTTGAATTGGGGAATTGATATCACAATATAAAAACATCCGTGATTACATAATTTCAAAGAAAATGGAAGATCTTGTTAGTTAACCCTTAAACAAGAGAGTGTAAACTAAAAAAACACTTATATCAGTCCAAATACTTGAAAATTTGATTAAAAGTAAAATAATCTTATATTTTATTCAAGAACTTCTACTTTTTTTTGTCAAATGGCGAAATATACAAAAATCTGCAATATATAGTTTGAATTGGGAATTCGATATCACAATATTAAAAAAACATCCGTGATTACATAATTTCAAAGAAAAATGGAAGATCTTGTTAGTTAACCCCTTAAACAAGAGAGTGTAAACTAAAAAAACACTTATATCAGTCCAAATACTTGAAAAATTTGATTAAAAGTAAAATAATCTTATATTTTATTCAAGAACTTCTACTCTTTTGTCAAATGGCGAAATATATAAAATCTGCAATATATAGTTTGAATTGGGGAATTCGATATCACAATATTAAAAAAACATCCGTGATTACATAATTTCAAAGAAAATGGAAGATCTTGTTAGTTAACCCCTTAAACAAGAGAGAGTGTAAACTAAAAAAAAACATTTATATCAGTCCAAATACTTGAAAAAATTTGATTAAAAGTAAAATAATCTTATATTTTATTCAAGAACTTCTATTCTTTTTGGCAAATAATAAAAGATATATTTAATAGCTGTTAAAATGGCGAAATATATAGAAATCTGCAATATATCGAGTTTGAATTCGGGAATTCGATATCATATTATTTTAAAAAAGCATTCGTGATTGCATAATTCCAAAGAAAACGAAAGATCGTTATCGTTATTATAGTTACATAACTCAAGAAAAAAAATTTAACTAAAAAAACATTTATATCAGTTCAAATATTTGAAAATTTGGTTAAAAGTAAAATAATCTTATATTTTATTCATGAACTTTTGAACATTATCTGTTTGCCAAATAATAAATATACAATAGCTGTTAAAATGGCGAAATATATAAAAATCTGCAATATATCGTTAGAATTGGGGAATTCGATATCACATTATTTTTTTAATCTGTTATTGCATAATTCCAAAGAAAACGAAAGATCATGTTAGTTACATTCCTTAATCAAAAAAGCTCAAACTAAAAAGAAACATTTACACGTCCAAATATACGTTCAAAAATGTTAACATCCAAATATTTGAAACATTTGATTAAAAGAAAAATTACTTTATATTTTATTCAATATACATTATTTGATACATACTAAAAGTAAAAATGACATTATAATAGTTATATATCACTTAAAATAAGTTTAAACTAAAAAAAAACATTTATATAAGTCCAAATATTTGAAAAAAGTGGTTAAAAGAAAATCTTATATTTTATTCAAGAACTTCCATTATTTTTGGCAAACAATAAAAGATACCTAACAGCTGTTCAAATGGCGAGATATATAAATATTAGCAATATAGAGTTTGAATTGATATCACACTATTTTTTTAAATCCATGATTGCCTAATTCTAAAGAAAAACGAAAGATCGTGTTAGTTACATAACTCAACAAAAACACAACCGGCACCAAAACTAAAAGCCACACGTGCTACTTTTTCCCAAAATAAAACAGGAAAAGTGGAGTTTCCAGTGCGATGAAAAAGCAGGAAAAATAGACTAAGCTGTAACTCCAGATCTATCAGACACAAGCAGAAAGATACTGTACAGATGGCATGGAAGGAAAACAAAAGCAACATTTCTCTACGCACTACATTTCCTTTAAAACCTATCTGCTCTATATTTACAGGAGAGAAGAGCCAACACGTGGGAAGAAGGCTTAACTTATTTGAGAAAGAACTTAGAATCACACATTATTTCACATTCTCCAAGAAAATTAAGAGTTTATGCATGGTTTACGTTTCTTGGTGGTTTGAATTTACATAATGCACCTGTATACTTGGAGACTGGAAAATATTCTTTATGCTCCAACAGCAGCGAAAATATGTTGAATGGCATGAACTTGCTGTAAATCATTCGAAGCAAAACATATGGAGAATATATATACATGAATAAAGAATCAATTAAGTAATTTTCCTTCCTAACATATTAATGATGGTTATAAAAAGTTGAATTATTACTTTATTATTATACGCTATTATTATGACGTTATTATAAATATATAGTTAATTGCTGTTTTAATTGCTTGAATTAGTGGTAATAAGTTTTATATTCATAACTAAAAATATATTTATATTTATAACTAAACACTAATTGACGGTAATAAGTTTTATATTTTAGCTAAACACAATTTCAATGCGTTCAGAGAAAATATGTTGAATGGCATTAACTTGCTGTAAATTATTCGAAGCAAAACATACGGAGAGTATACCTATAACATGTATATGGATAAAGTAATTTTTCTTCCTAAAATATTAATGAATATTATTCCTTCCTAAATGTATAGTTGATAATTTTTAATTACATGAATTGAAGGTAATAAGTTTCTGATTTTAACTCAAAAACAACTTCAATGCGACTGTGTTAAAGTTTCTCGATAATAAATTACACTTTGCCGTATAAAGCTATCTAAATATATTAATGTAACATAAACTTTTCCATGAAATAAGAAACTATTTACTGATACTTCAATACAAAAAAGAGCATGCAATTATTACGTAAAATAAATTATTTATAACGTCCAGTGCTTTTACTTTTACAAAAAGAATGTTGATGCTCAAAAATACAGAAATCTTAAACAATCTACAAAATGTGTGGAAAAAGTAAGCTTACACAATTTACAAAATGTGTGAAAAAAAATAAAGAAAGTTTACACAACCTACAAAATGCGTGGAAAAAATAATGAAAGTTTAAACAATTTACAAAATGTGTGTAAAAGTATATAAAACAGCAAATTCGATTAACAAGCAAATATTGAAACTAGGACAGTTTCAATATTTCTTGCACATGAAAGTCTCGAAAGACATTATCAACAAATAATGGAACAATTAATAAATACTTGGTAAAAATTGTTATTTTTAGTGTATTTATCACTTTTAATTGCTTATGTAGTAAAAACTAATATTCAGATAGTTAATAATATTCATTAGAATAAGTAATAAATGGAGTATAATTTATTAGAAACGTAATGGACGAGCAATAATTTTTAATATATACTAGCCATTTTAAAATTTGCAATGTTTACATTAAAAATATTGATTTTTCTGTAGCGTAATATAGAATTTTAGTGTTCTGTGGTGTTAAATAGAATTTTTAGAATTATATATAATCCACAACACGAATGATTAATATGAAATAATTAAAAAGACTTCTAATAAAAAAATAAAACGTTTTTTTTTTTTTTTACAAATAAAATAAACAAATTTTAATTTTTAGAATTACATTCTAAAATATTAATTAAAATTAATTCTAAAATAGTATTCGTCATTTCAATAAAAATTGTTTTTACAACTATATTATTCATTAGCAACAGTATGACGAAAACAATTCCAAGTTATCCGCAACTCGAAATGATTAAAATAAAATAATTAAATACTCTTTAATAAAAACATTTGTTTACAATTGAAAAAAACGAATTTTAATTCTTTAGAATTATATAGAATTATAAAAAATTCTTATTACAATTGCATTATTCATTAGCAGCAGTATGACGAAAACAATCTCAAGTTATCCGCAATATGCAAGATTAAATTGAAATAATAAAAAAGTCTTTAATAAAAACATTTTTTACAGTTAAATCAATTTTAATTTGTTAGAATTACATATAATCCTAAAATACTATTCATAATTTCAATAAAAATTCATATTACAACTGTATTTTTCATTAGTAATAGTATGACGAATATAATCCCAAATTATCCGCAACACGAATGATTCGAAAATTATATATAATTTATGCATTCTTTTCAAGAAAATTACTTAAATTAAATTATTACTTAAATTAAAGACGGATATTTCTATACCAAATATAAAATATGAAAAAATAGGAAAAATTAGTTGTTCCTGAATATGAATACAAAATATAATGAAAATTCATACCTAAAAAGAAATTAATATTTTTACAATTAAAAAAAACGAATTTTAATGTTTTAGAATTATATATAATTCTAAAATATTATTCGTAATTTCAATAAAAATTCTTATTACAATTGTTTTATTCATTAGTAATAGTATGATGTAAATAATCCTGAGTTATCCGCAACACGAATGATACAATGAATTTCAATAAAAAATCTTATTACAGTTATATTAATCATTCGCAACAGTATGACGAAAAATTTCAAATTATCCGCAACATAAATGATTCGAAAATTCGAAAGTTTCAGCATCTTTTTTAAGAAAATTGCTTTAGAAATATCAGAAAATTTACGCAATCAGATGACCAACGTAAATTTTGAAAGATTTAAAGACGGATATTTCTACACCAAATGTAAAATAAAATAAAATAAAAAATAGGAAAAATTAGTTGTTTTTCTGAATATGAATACAAAAGATAATGAAAATTCATACCGTAAGAAAAACCTAATGTTTAAAAAAAAGTCAGACGTGAAACATAGTTAATTCGTTATTGTTCTATTGTGATGACATACAAAACTTGTTGATAAATAACTGAGTTTTAAGCAATAATTAAGTAAATCAGTCGCAGGCAAATGTATTAAGATGATTTTTCGCCGCTTTTTCAACCATTGTTTTATACGCTAATGAATACAAGAAATGGTTGCAGAAGTCGTGATCAAGATTTTGATTTACGACTGCTTTACGGAATATGTCGGTTTTACAGTGAGTCGGTGACTTTGCAATATTAAAAAAAAAAAACAATGGCATGAAAAAAGACGGATTTAATCGGTGTTTTAGTCATATTGGAATACAAAAATTATTCAAAAACGCACGTTTCAGTACAAATGAAATATGATTCCTATAAAAAACAATGGACTTTGAGTATTTTTGTGGATAATTTTTTTTCCTTTTATTAAGAAATTTACGCTCAAATACTGAAACAATACCAACATCCGACTTGAGCATTATATTTATAGATCCATAAAAATCCTTAATTTTTTAGGATGTCAAGAAAATTATGGGTCATTACATTTCTTTTATATAAAAAAAATTATGAATTTAATGCGACTAGAAGATGAGTTTAAGGACAGGAGCTGGTGAATTGTGTTTCATGAAAAATTTAATATTTTTAAATAATTTATATGATTTATGCATATTTCGAAAGAAAGGTTTCACATTTATAGTTAAATTTAGATGATTCATATATATTCTAGTTAATTAATTCATTTTCTGCGTGAATCAATATTTGAACTAATTGGCTGTAGAAACAATTTCTTCTAATTCTTTATTTTTACAAGGAAATTTTCTTTTGAAATATACCTAAAACATATATAATCTAATAAATTTAGGTATATTTCAAAAGAAAATTTCACATTTATAGTTAAAATAACTTGATTCTTTATACATTTTAATTAAATAATTTATTTTTCTGTGTGAATCAATATTTGGACTAATTGATTGTAGAAAATAATTTCTTCTAATTTTTTAATTTTAAAAAGAAAAACGTAATTATACCCTGTTAAACTAAAAGTATGGCTTCATGTTCCTCAAATTCATTTATTTATGCATATTAAATAAATGATTTCTTTATTATTTATTAAATACATTTTTAACAAAAATCTTCACCTATTTTAATCTTTACTTGAATTATTTCTTTTTAAATTTGAAAGAAATAATATTTATACACGAAGTAAGAGATCTTTTGCAATGAAAAATTTTCAAAATGACCCATGTTTCCAAATGTTCATTGCAATTGTATTATCACAGCACTATTGTAAACAATAAGAATTTTAAAATAAATAATATAAATACTTAATTACAAAGTTTCATAATAAATATATTATTTCCAAAAAATATTTTCGATTAATTTGTTAGATTATGTGACTAGAAATAATTATTTAAATAGAATAAACACAACTGATCACATTTAAATATTTAAATTATCGTCCAATTATTTATGCATAAAGTAAATTTAAATTAATTTAACATCCGTCTTAGTAAAAATTCTTAGCGTCAGTTAAAAAAATTTTCTGGGAAAAGCTTTTGATACATGATATTTAACTTAAATACATGATATTTAACATTGAAAGAAAAAGGCAATTATATTTTTTCTATTCTTTATTAAACATTCTTTATTCTTCAATGCAGCTTATTGCTTTAATTATGGAAAATATACCATTTACAGAAATATGTACTAAACTTTCCCAAACAGCATTGTTTCGTCCATTATCCTTTTGAAAATTTAAATAAAACTATTAAAATTATTGAAATTTACAAAATTTACAATCTAAATATCCCAATTCTTAGCAAAAATTGTCATCTCAGTTATTTTAGTAATTAATGCTAATTTTTTTTACGAATTTTATGTTTTGATTGAAGCACAAAATTCTTCATATTCGGACACAAAATTCAGATGTATGATGGCGGTAAGTATTCGAACAATAGACGGCCATCGCATTTTGCATTTTGTGCGTCGAAACTTTTGTATTAGAATTTAACATATTTGAGTGATTTAATATCCTTATAACACAATATTATTAAGAAATATTGTGACCTGGTCAGTTTAAAATCCTAACACTTGTATAGGAATAAAATGAAAGTAATTTCTTATAAGAAGCAAAAATTTTAAATTGAGAACTAAACTTCAAGAAAATAGTACAGACAAGATTTTTAAATTCAACAATTAACCGTCCTTACCACTCAAACTTTAGTTTTACAGATTAGATATTTTATATTAATAATATAGATAAACGTATAATTACAAAGCATTATTACAAAGCAATTTAACTAAAGAAATTGCTCAACTTATTTATTACGATTAAAAAAGGTACGTGATTTTGCATTTATTCATATTAAAATAAAACTTTAAATAAAAATCTTTAAAAAAAGAATATAAATTCAACAATCTGTGTAATATTTACGAAAAATTAAATTTTTGTACAATTACTTTCATTACTACCATCTTTAAACATTAGTATATTGTCAAGTACTATTTTTTGAACTTTAAAAATTCTTTACTCATAATAACTTATTTCATTAAAGTTGTCGTCATTTTTAAGCTCTCTAGATATTTAAATTTAGTTAATTATCCTTTATGAAGATTATTTATTCATCCATGGTAGGAACTTTACAAAATTTAAGACCCTTATGTTGATTTTACAACACTTATCTCCCAGTTTGATCTGTGCTACATTCGTCGCTTTTTACTAAATATTTAAGAATATTTTTAAATATATCCATTTACAATAACTTGCAATGCATCTGAACAACTTACTAAATAGTACATTGCATACAATAAAGCGTATACTATGTATAGCAACATTAATATGAATAGTAAACATGCATAAAACTTAATTTTCATACAAAACTGATATTTCTTTAGAGGGCATGGATGACATTACAAAAATATATTTAAATTCAAAATTTATTATTTTACTTCCGTCTAATATAGATCTTGATAGATTATCTTAAATATACAAATAATCTTAAATTGTTAACTGTTATTGTATATTTACGATAATTTATCAAGCTTTAGATTAGATGGAAGTAAAATCATGCATTTTGAATATAAATAAATTTGTAAATTATTCTTTCTAAAAGTAATAATTTCTGATGGATTTTAATTCGGCTTATTTATATAAAAGTACTTTAAACTTAAAAATTCACAGTAATAACTAACTATAATTATAATTTTCTAGTAATAACTAGAGAAAATGGGCAATCAATGAATCAATAAAGCATTTTATATCAAGAATCAATGAAACATTTTTAATCAAGAATTATGAAGCATCAGGTATCAATGAAGCCTTTTAATTAAGAATCATAAAGCATCAAGAATCAATGAAGCATTTTTAATCAAGTATCATGAAGCATCAATAATCAATGAAGCATTTTTAATCAAGAATCATGAAGCATCAAGAATTAATGAAGCATTTTAATCAAGAATCATGAAGCATCAAGAATTAATAAAGCATTTTTAATCAAGTATCTTGAAGCATCAATAATTAATAAAGCATTTTTAATCAATTATCATAAAACACCAAGAATCAATGAAGCATTTTTAATCAAGAATCATGAAGCATCAATAATCAATGAAGCATTTTTAATCAAGAATCATGAAGCATCAAGAATTAATAAAGCATTTTTAATCAAGTATCTTGAAGCATCAATAATTAATGAAGCATTTTTAATCAAGAATCATGAAGCATCAATAATCAATGAAGCATTTTTAATCAAGAATCATGAAGCATCAAGAATTAATAAAGCATTTTTAATCAAGTATCTTGAAGCATCAATAATTAATGAAGCATTTTTAATCAATAATCAATGAAGCATTTTTAATCAAGAATCATGAAGCATCAAGAATCAATGGAGCATTTTTAAAACTAAATTCTGTATAAAATTCTGATTTTTTTGCATTTAAAATTCTATCCGAATGAAATTTTAAATTTGAAACTGTTACAATTCCTAAATAAAAACTGTTTGAATATAAAAAAAAAAACCGTGTATTAGTACTAGATATCTGTTAAGAAATATAATCAAACTATTTTACTTTTAAACAATTTTATGGAACAGAAAATTAGCTGACATCAAAATGTTTTCAGAAATTTTCCGCTTACACAAAATAAACGATAGATTTAATACAAATATATTTATTCGCATCTATTAATCTTTATTATATAAAGAAAACAATGTATCAAATAATATTACATTGGCGAAATTTTAAGAACCTTACGAAACTATGTTAAAATTTTTTAAAGATTTTTAAGGAAATGAAAATTTGTTATCCTAGACAGATGGTTAGAAGTAAAAAATGATAACGAAAACGGAAATGACAGAAAATAAATTATATTGCAAATATTTATTATTTATCACACAGGTAAATATATACGAATAAATGTTTTATATGTTACTTATGTAGTTGATTGTATACTTTAATAATTTTTATTATTAGTTTAATTCTTCTATTAATATTAGTTTAGAAACATTTTTAGAAACAGCCATAAATATTTTATGAATAAAGTATATCAAAAGAAACTGTAACATGTATAATTCTCACATGATATTTTATTAGTAGTTTTATTCTTCTTTTAATATTAGTTACGAAACTTTTTAAAAACAACCATAAATATCGTCTTAATAAAGTACGTCAAAAGAAACTGTAACATGTATAATTCGCAAATATTTCATTAAAATTTCATAATTAGTTTCATTCTTCTATTAATATTAATTTAGAAACAACCATAAATACCGTCTGAATAAAGTACGCCAAAAGAAACTGTAAAATGGATAATTCGCACATGATATTTTAATAGTACTTTCCTTCTTCCATTAATATTAGTTTAGAAACTTTTTTAGAAACAACCATAAATATTGTCTGACTAAAATACATCAAAAGAAACTGTAACGTGTATAATTCGCACATGATATTTCATTCATAAAATTTCGTTATTACTTTCATTTTTCTATTAATATTAGTTTAGAAATTTTTTTAAGAGACAACCATAAATATTATCTGAATAAAATACATCAAAAGAAACTCTAACATGTATAATTCGCACATGATATTTTATTTATAAAGCATTTTATTACTTCTTTAGCCTTTTGTTTTAAAACAACAACAAAAAAAAAAAGGTAGGAAAAAAAAACAACCTTTAAAGCTAATAAAACTTATGTATTACACGGATTCCATATTTCTGAAATCATAAATAGATTATATCAGTAGTTATAAAGTAGATGCAGGTTAAAAGGGTTCAAGGTTATGCAATATTGACATTTAAAGCGGTAAATAAACACTTTTCTTGTTTAAAAAGTGAATCTGCAGTTCTGCGACATTTTTATTTATTTGTATCACAACAATTAATGAATCCATGTAACACATGTTACAATTTCATGATTATAAGCGTATGAAGTAAACAATCATGTGAAGCTATAAATCATGTGCAACTATAAATTATATTACTTTGCCTTTATTATTTTCTGTCTATTTCTAGGCTATTAAAGAATTATAAAATATATTTAAAAATGCGATATAAATGAAATTCCTACGATCTCCATGATAACTAATTATATAATTTTAATTAATGCAATGAGTTTAAATCCTTTTTGTTTTTATATTTTAATACTAGAAATGTATCGATTTACGTTAAAAAGCAATTTATAGCATACGATGCTTATATATGTAATAAATGCTACAATTTTATGAACATAAAACGTATAAATAAAACAATCCTGTGGACATATAAATCACGAGGTAACTATAAATTATATAGCAGTGCTTTTGTCATTTTCTGTCTATTTCTTGGCTGTTACAAGATTATAAAATGTTTAAAAATGTGATATAAATGAAATTCCTACGATCTCCATGGTAACTAATTATATAATTTTAATTAAATGCAATGAGTTTAAATCCTTTTGTTTTTATATTTTAATACTAGAAGTGTATCGATTTACAATAAAAAGCAATTTATTACATACGATGCTTATTTTTTTCTGAATAAGAAAATACGTACGCAGGAAAAGTATACAATTTAATTAATGTAACCTACAATATTCTTATATGATATACGTTTATGAATATGATATTACGTACGTAGCAAAAATATATAATTTAATTAATGTAACTTACAATATTCTGCATTGTTTGCATAAATAACTAAACATTAGTTTAACACACCTATTCGAATATTTATTTTTTATCTGATTATCCATTTCTAAAGTTATAACACATTTAACATAGAATAGATTAATATTATCAATAACAGAAAGGCATGTCTATGAAGTTTAGCGTATTTTTTCGAATGAGGTTTAAAATATTTTTATAATTTTTTTTTTTTTAAAGGCCATCAAATATGAAAGATATTGTCTATGAAGTTTTGTGTATTTGTATTTTTGATTTAGGTTTCAAATTTTTATATATTTTTTTTTATAAAAGGCATGAAATATGAATGATATTTAAAAACGAATTTAGGAGTGTTTTCATCATGTTGAGCTACATTAATTAAACATTAGTTGATTTGGTTATCCATTTCTAAAGCTCTAAACACACTTAACACAGAATAGATTAATATTATCAATAACAGAAAAACGTGTCTATGAAGTTTTGTGTGTTTGTATTTTTGATTTAGGTTTCAAATTTTTTTTTTTTTTTTTTTTATAAATTTGTATTATGTCAGTTATGAATTACATTTAAAACAAATTTAGGATTTGTTTTTTCATCATGTTAAGTTACATGAAATTAAGCACCCAAATCCTTCACTGACATCAACGGCCAGTTGTTAAAAAATAGAGAATAGAAAAAAATCCATTTTTTTTTCTTATTTGATCGTATATGAATAAGATATGAATATCTATATGATATATTTTCGTATATGAATATGATAATACGTACGTAGCAAAAAATATACTATTTAATTCACGTAACTTAACTATATTCTGCATTGTTTGCATATACTACTGTGCCCAAAAAGGAAGACTAGTTTTCAATTTAAATTTCCACGCATATGGTATTTCAATTTTTTTTTTTTTTAGGTTATTGGAACTGTCCTTGGCATCTGTGTGAAATTTGACGCCAAAATATTCATTAGTGTTTGAGTTATGTTTGGCTTTGTGAGATGCTCAAACTGATTCCGGCGATTTTTGAAATGTCTGAATTAATTGACCAATAACTTGCGTTAAATGTTTTTGCGGAAGCGTATAGAATGTTGCAGAAGGCATTCTGTGAGCATTCCTATATCGGAAAGAAATGTTTAGAAGTGGTAGAAACAGTTCAAAGAAGACAGAAAACGCGTTGAAGACGAAGAGCCCTCTGGTCGACCACCTACCTCAACCGACGAAGCTCACGTCCAAAAGATTAAAGATTTGGTTCTTGCAAAACGTCGATTTACAATTAGAGACCTTGCTGCTGATGTTTGAATTTCAAAATTTCATTTTAAAAGATGTTTTGGGCCTCAAACGCGTCAAATCTCGATTGGTAACGAAAACACTGAATGCGCCAGCTGACACTGCATTGATTCTTCGTGACTTTTTCGTCAAAAATGAAACCCATATCGTTTCATAACCTTTTCACCTACTTTAGCATCGTGCTACTTCTGGCTATTCCCTAAACTCAAAAAGACCACTCCGGGATACAGCTTTGAGTAGATTGAAGAGACATTTCAAAAATCGCCGAAATCAGTTTTTAGTATCTCACAAAACAAAGCGTAGCTCAAACATTAATGAATATTTTGAGGTAAAATTTCACACAGATGTCAAGGACAGTTCCAACAACCTAAAAAAAAAAAATTGAAATACTATATGCCCGGTAAATTTAAATTGAAAACTGGTCTTACTTTTCGGGCACTGTAGTATAACTGAAAATTAATTTAATACACCTATTCAAATATTTATTTTTGATCTGGTTATTCATTTCTAAAGCTACATTACACAGAATAGATTACTATTATTAACAACACAAAAACGTGCCTAAGAAGTTTTGTATCCTTTTTTTTTTATGTAAGTTTCAAGTTTTTTATAAAAGCATCAAATATGAGTTATACTTAAAAAACAAGGTTTTTTTTTTTTTCATTTTTGAGTTACATGAAATTAAGCACCTGTACTTTTCATTTACAACACCCCCGAGTTGTCAAAAAATTGAGAATGAAAAAAAAATCCAATTTTTTTAATACCCCTCATAGAAGTCAATCGCCTTGGAATCATTGCAAGTTCCAAGTTGCATCCCTCTAGCAAAGTCCTGCTTAAACACATTTCCTAACTTACAATTTCCATGGCATGAAATCAGAGAAAGCAATACAAGATACAGGGATGCATAAATAACTAATCATTAGTTACGTACCAAAATATACAATTTAATTAATATAACCTACAATATTCAGCATTGCTTGCACAAATAATTAAACATTAATTTAATACATCTATTCAACTATTTAGTTTTGATCTGATTATCTTTTTGTTAAGCTACAACATATTTAACACAGAAACGATTAATGTTATCAATAACAGAAAGACGTGGCTATGAAGTTTTGAGCAATTATATTTTTGATTTAGATTTCAAGATTTTTCTACAATTTTTTTTGGCAAAAGGCATCAAATATGAATTAAATTTAAAAATAAATGTAGGAATTTTTTTTTCACCATATTAAGTTAACGAATTTAAAAGCACCTGAACCTTTCAGGCGTTTCTATGAAGTTTTGTGTGTTTGTATTTTGGATTTAGTTTTAAAGTTTTTTTTATAAATGGTCTCAAATATGAATTATATTTAAAGACAAATTTAGGAATTTTTTTTTCATCATATTAAGTTACACGAAATTAAGCACCTGAACCTTTCAGATGTCTCTAAGAACTTTTGTGTGTTTATATTTTGGATTTAGGTTTCAAAATTTTTTTTTTTTTATAAAAGGCTTCAAATGTGAACTATATTTAAAAAATAACTTTAGACTTTTTCCTCATGCTAAACTACATGAAATTAAGCACCTGCACTTTTCACTTACATCACCCTGAGTTGTCAAAAAATAGACAACAACAAAAAAAAAAAAAAAAAATCCAATTTTTTTTAATACCTCATAGAAGTCAAATCGCCTTGAAATATTGCAAGTCCCAAGTCCTGCTATCCAAAGTTCCAAAGAGCTGCTTAAACACATTTCCTAACTTACAATTTCCATGGGATGAAATCAGAGAAAGCAATACAAGATACAGGGAAATTGACTGAGTAACCCGAGCCCTTTTCGTGTCCCATGGCAAGAAAAGAAAAAAAGAAAAAAAAAAATAAGAGGGTTAACGGAATTTAAGAACTTAGATTCTTGCAGAGTAATTCGATTTTTTCATCTTCTTTTTTTTTTTTCTTCATTTGTTACTACTTGCAAGGAGATGCCATTTTTTTTCATTAAGGGAACTTTCAGGTGAAAAAAAGAACTCTGAGAAACACGATGAACCTCGGCTAGGGTTTAAGAACAGAACTTGCACACCACCCTTCCTTACCCCCAGGTTAAAGTGGAAAATTCAAAGAAAAAAAGAAAAAATAAAGTAGGAGAGCATGGAATGGAAATAATAATAGGTTTTAGTTTAATCGAAATTCGAAAATGTAAATAGATTCTAGATTAAAGCAGCTAACCTTAGAAGAAATTTTTAATCTTGCTGACTGCAAGTCTAGAGCTTTATTCTTGGAACACCATTATACTTTTTCTTCTTTTTCGACATACAATGCCAAAGATGTGCAGATATAAGAAATATTATTTTTATTTTTTGCTTATTGTACGGAATGTATGGAATTTTAAGAAATAAATTGAAGTTCGTTACGATCCATAATGCACTTTGTAATCAATAAAGATACTGTATCTTATTGGATTATAATCAAATACCTAATGAAGGCTTTCTTATAGCATTAAATGATTGGTAGATGGATACCATGGTTACTGAAATACGGGTCTCTATTGGCTATTCAATAAGAAAAAGTAAATAAAAGTATCTCATATATTTTTTAAGATAGATATTAAACTAGAATAAAAGATTATTTCTTCATAATATGTTGACGTCAATAAATATTACAAATATTTGACGTCAGGTAGATAATATTTATTATATAAAGCTTATAATTCTTCAGAATAAATGCATTAATTTAATTAACTATATAATTTAAAAATTATTTCATTATATTAGTGATTTAAAAAAGCGTTTTTACATATAATTTTTAGACTGATCTGAAGAATTAAGCGGCATGATGGCCAATTGGCTACCGCTCTGATCTTTAATATCAAAGGTTTCAGGTCCGAATTCTAGCAGTGGCATGAATGTGGCCTGATGGCCGAGTGGCTAGCACTCGGTAATACAGGTTTCGGGTTCGAATCCCGACGGCGCCTTGGTTGTTTGTAGTGGTTCGAATCCACGTCAAACCGTAGGTTCGGGTCTCATATGACCGTAAAGCGTCACAGAGCTCAATCAGACTTCTTCCCCCACATCATTCCCAAACTGTAAAGGTGCAATTCAGCTCTAGGTATAGTGATGTGGTGTGGTGTGGTGTGGTGTAGTAGTAGTAGCGGCAAGGAAGTTTGTTAGTGGTTCGAATCTGTGTTAAACTGTAGATCCCGGTTTAATTAGCCTAAAGTGTGCAAAAAAAGACCGTAGAGTGACAGACCATGCGTTCATTTCTTTATATTCCTATGCAAAATAAAAATTAATCATATTAGGAAAATCGAATTTTAAGGAAAATTAAATTAAATTTTTAATAAAAATAAATCAGAGTTACTAAAGTGAAAACAAAATGATTTGTGTTATAAGTATAATGGCTACAATCAAATTTATTCACTTACTTGGGATTAAAATGTAAACATAATTTTCTATTTTTGATATAATTTGTTAATCCCTTTTATTATTGAAAAGTCAAATAATTGATTGATTGTAGAATAAATTGATTCATTATACGAAGCGTTAATGGTTTTCCTACCAAAATGGAATAAAAAATAAATGTAAATGATTCATATATAAATGGATACATATTTAATATTTTAATTAAAGCAATAACATCATTGGTTTGTGTGGATTATAGAATATACAAATAATTAATAAACGAATACGAAAAAAAAGATAGTGATAGATTTTATTCAATTAATTATCTTTACAAAGAAATAGAAATAAAAAAAAAAAAAAGACGGATTTTGAAGTTTCGGATAGTAAAAATATTTTTGCCTAAGAGAATATTCTTCTTTCACCGTGAATTTCTTTTTATATACTAATTTATAAAATAAATTAAAATGTGACACCTATAAATTTTCATAAATAATAACTTAGAAAATATGAAGCAATTAGAAAGATATATACTTCAAAAGTATCTGAGAAATTACAAGAGTGAAATAATTTATAAAAAGAAAATTATTTTATTCACAATAAAAATTATAAAAAATAGATATCGTTTAGTAAAACATTGTCCTGAGAACATTTTAATCAATTTGAAATTTTGAATCATAAAAATATTTTTGACTAAGGAAGTATTCGTCCTACGCCATTAATTTTTTTATAATTAAATTATATAATAAATTAAATTATGATACCTGTAAATTTTCATAAAAAATAACATAGATAATATGAAACAGTAAAACGACATATACTTCAAAAGTATTTGAGAATAAGTGATAAGTGAAAGATAATGAACGACTAAAATATTTTAACAGAACGACTAAAATATTTTAACTGAACGACTATTTATAAAAGAAATACGATTTGATTCACTAAAATAAAAAAAAAATGATAAAAACTCAAAGATTTACTGTTCAGTAATACATTATCCTAAAAATATTTTTTAATCAATTTGAAGTTTTGACTGATAAAAATATTTTTGACTAAGAAAGTATTCTTTATGCGCAATTAATTTCTTTTCATATATCCAATAATAAATTAAATTAAAATTTGATACCTGTAAATTTTCATAAAAAATAATTTAATTAATATAAAACAATAAAACGACATATACTTCTGAAGTATCTGAGAAACAACACGATAAAAATATTTTAAAATTTATGAAAGAAAATTATTCTTTGATTAGCTAAAATAAAAGATAATGAAAAGGCAAAGACAGCTTTGTTACATGTTATCTTGAAAATACTTTAGTAAATGCGAATTCCAATAGAAATTTTTTATTGATTTTTATTTTTAGCTAATTGAATTAAATTTTTTATAAGATGTTAAATAGCACATGTTTTATTTATCGGAGTTGAAGCATATTTATATTTAAAATAATAATTTACATTATTTTAAATCCAGATGATGTACAATTAAAGTTCCCAAATTGTTTAAACTCACAGTTTACCTATTAAAATATTTAATTGAAATAAAATTATAGAATAAAACAATACGCTGATTCTAAATTTATACTTGCAAATTAGTAGGTCAAGAAAACTTCCATTTTCCAAAAAAAAATCTTTAAAAAATGATACTAAAATTATATTTTGACCAGAGTTGTAAAAATGTTAACATTTTGAAATATGCGTATTAGATCTTACAAAATAAATAGCCCTTTTATGAATCTTTTTTTAAAAATATAATAAAAAATGTTTTTTCTAGTCAAACATTCTAATTAAAATTTCTCTATACTACAATTTAGGGAGGTTCTTATTTTCGTCATTAAATAATTAGAATAATCATACACTTCTCAGAAAAGAATTCAACATATTCGTTATTCTATATATTAAATAAATCAAAACACATTAACGTAATGAAAATTATTCTCAATTTTAGAAAATGAACTTCATATGCATTTCTGAATATGGTAATTAGAATTATATGAAATAAGATTTACATTTAATAACATGAATTTCTTTTAAATTATGAAATTTGGCAAGATTGAGTAAATTCAAATATAACCAAATACTAAAATTTACTTTTAAAACTAATAAGTAATTAAAAAATTATGTACATGTTATCTTAGATAACAATACAAAACTTTTCATTATTGAGGTAGCATGAGGTTTTCCATGAATTTAAAATTTCATATCAGCGATTTCTAAGTATCTATTTCTTTCTGTATTTATCAATAAATAAATTAAATTGTTTAATCATGTTTCATATGTTAAATACTTAAATTCAATTCAATTTCATTAGTGCTAAATAGATGCATTCTAATATTATTCTTTTTATAGAAAAGAGCAAGAATTTAAATTTAAAAGTTATTTGAAGGACACGAAATTCAAGCTTGTAGAATTTATTTTTGCCCAATTATAAATGGTTTGGTTTGATTTGTTACTCTACGATAATTTTTTTTTGCACACTTTGGGCTAATTAGACAGATATCTACAGTTTGACGTGGATTCCGAACCACTCACAAACATCCATGCCACCGAAGGACTCAGACCTAAAGCCTATGATACCAAAATCCAGAGTGCTAGCCAATTGGCCATCAAGATGCCCAATTTATAAATGAGTAGATTTAATACTTATGAAAATTCATATTTAATAATTACAAAATCTAACTATGCAAATTTTTCATATTATTTTCTTATCTTCAACAAATTTATTAATATCTAAGAAACCTTTCAGAGTCACATTTATATAATCTAACTTTTCTATAAATCCAACTCCATAACTTTTACAATCTTTTTTTAGAATCTTTAACCTTTAATAATGTGTTCTTATATAATTTTTATAATTATTTTTCTGCAAAACTACTCAGAATTAGCAATCTTTAATAATGTGTTCTTATATAATATTTATAATCTTTTTCCAACAAAAACTACATGAATTAACAATTTTTAATAATGTGTTAAATCTTTAATAATTTCTTATATAATTTTTCTAACCCTTTTGTACAAAACTGCCTGAATTAGCAATGTTTAACGCAAACCAAACTTTGTGTCTTGTCTATCTCTACAGAAAAATGTATTCCAACACCACCACCCAGAATAGTACTTTTCGTCTAGTATATAATATGAAGGGAGGTTCAAGGCCACGTTCTTTTGAAGACTTTTCCTTGAAGATTGCGTGTGTGACTTATATTAAACCAACCACAAAGCACGTGACAACACTTCTCCACTGCCAACACGTCTGGACATGATCCAGACGTTCTCTCTTCAGGAGAGGAGAGGATTATAACAAGGGGGCCTTGCCTTTTTATCAAACAAAAACTTATTGAAAGTACCATCGCCAGAACAACAAGCATACTTCAGCATGGATGTCTATTCTTCGAGTTCTGATGTAGTTATGGAATAGAGCAAGTTTGATGGTATAGATATGAGACTGATTGAATTTTGATGTTTTCCAAGGTATGAAAGGATTGAAGAAAATTTATAAACTTTTACAGGTAAGAAATATATAAAGTTAGCCAAGATATAAAAAGATCTTGTTGGCAAGATTGTGCGCAATTAGAATTAAGAGATATTATTCGTGCATTTATAATTCGTTAATATTAGTTTATTGAAATAAATTTATTAGTTTATTATTCTTTATATTTATTCGTTTGTTCTAAATCTGACCTCTAGTGAGATAAGTAAAACAGTAGGACATGTTTTCAATTGGTAATTTAACTACTAAAGGCAATAAATTTGAAGAATACATTATAAAATTCTGCTTTTGGTAAGTAAGAAACGATGAAATTTATTTCAATAAACATTTGTCCTTTATAGAATTTAGTAGATATAGATAGATAAATATATAACAAGATATAAATGGAATTAACAGATTTTACTGGTACATTTATAACTTTCTTAAAGATTTAGTGTAAGATTCCTTTGTAGTGAGATCTGTATAGTATCCGTTCAATTTTATACGAGGTCCGTAAAATAGTAGGGCATGTTTCTATTTAGATGATTTAAGTTTTAAATATACATATTAAATGCAATAAATTTGAAAAATGCATTATTAAATCCTGCTTTTGGTAAGTAAGGAACGATAAAATGCATTTCAATAAACATTGACACTTTATAGAATTCAGAATATAAGATATATCTCTTAATTCCATTTATTGTTTATTACATATTATATAATAAAAGATAAATGGAATTAAAGATTTTATTCGTGCATTTATAACTTTTTAAACATTTCACTTTATAATGAGATCCATAAAATGGTAGAACATGTTTTCATGTAGGTAATTTAAATTTTAAATATACATTTTAAATGAAAACAAATTTGAAAAATGCATTATAAAATACTGCTTTTGGTAAGTAAGAAACGATAAAATGTTATTTCAATAAACATTCATATTTTATAGAACTTAGTATAGATAAATGGAATTAAGAGATTTTATTCATGCATTTACAATTCGTTAAAAATGTAACTTTATAGTGAGATTCGTAAAATATCAGGATTTGCTTTTTTAGGTAATTTAAGTTTTAAATATACATTTTAAATGCAATAAATTTGAAAAATACATTGTAAAATGCTGTTTTTGGTAAGTAAGAAACGATAAAATGTATTTCAATAAACATTGATACTTTTTGCAGAATTCAGTAGATACAGACAGTTAAATACAAAATAAAAGATTAATTGAGAGATTTTATTCGTGCATTTATAACTTGTTATAAATTTAACTTTATAGTGAAAATTCGTAAAATAGTAGGATTTGTTTTCATTTAGGTAATTTAAGTTTTAAATATACATATTAAATGGAATCAATTTAAAAAATGCATTATAAAAACCTACTTTTGGTACGTAAGAAACGATTCATACTTTATAATGTTCAATAGATATAGATAGATAAATAGATATCTAGTAACAATATTAATATATATCTAGCAACAATTGATATGTAATAATATTAATCTACTGCATCAGAAAATATTAAAAATCAGACTATTAAACATGATTATTATAATTTAAAGTGATTAAATAAGTGATTTTGAAGAAACCAAATTTATTTTTGTGTTACTTTGTGGTAAAACATTTAAATATAAATCAAGTAGTAAATTCGGCGATAATTATGCATCTTATGCATATTTATGAATAATATGGAATCACTATTAATACTATTTTAATGATTTATATATAATAAAATTTTTTCAAGTTAAAATTGAGTAGTTTTTTCTGAAATTACGCACATACTAAACTACAATGATTAGACGGTTCTTTTTAATCATAATGCTAAAGGTGATTAAATTATTATTTTAAGAAAGTAACTGTTATTTTGTTTTTAAAAAACGGAAACATTTTAGAATTATTTAAAAAAAAGAAATGTTTTAATTGTATAATTTGTAAGTATATTAAATACAATATAATAAAAAAAAATGTTTAAAAATTTGATTTGTTGTTTTAGTTAGAGTCTCAATCAAACAATAAATTATTTAACAATCAAACAATCAATTTAACAAAACGAAAAACAGCTTAATTTTATGAATTATAAAATGAGCTAAATTTTATAATAAGCAGACTAGTAAAAAGAGAACAAATATAAAACATGCATAAATATTAATATATTTGTAAATAACATAGATATATATGTAAAAAATATATTCAAAAAGTCAAGAAAAGATTTGAAAAAGAGGGCATAATGTATAACATTATTTTATGTTAAATCATATAGTTATATAATAAAACACCATTAACAGATATGAAAAGTGTAATGAAAAGTAAATGCTATATCGGCTCGAAGTCATTACAGCGCAATCAAAATATCAGATAAGTAAATGTTAGATTACACTTGTTACTTATTTATAGCAACTTTATAAATAAATAATAAATATAACTTTAACAACTAAACATGCTAAGTAAGTTTGGGTTATAAATCCTGTACATTTTATAGAGTGCATACTTTTATTTTAACTAAATTTATTTTCAAAATTTTACTTAATATATATTTAAAAAGTTTTTACATTTACTATTTTTCAATACTAAAATATTCACTGATTCTTTTATGAATAATTTGATTTTTCATTATACTAACCAAAGCATATATGATGTTCGTTATTTTAAAAAGGAATATGCTCAATGCATTATACTCTTAAATTATGATGTAAAATTGATTCCAATTAGGATTAAATATTTTATTTTTAAAAAGTAAAATGCGTTCATTGAATTTGAAAAGAAAAATATTTATTGACCTTGAAAAAGAATAAAATTCACGACTCTAACCCAGCAGTTTCGTAAAGAGTATAACGTTTGAGTTATGTTTTTACAATTTTAAATTAGTTATTATTGTATTTCTGTAATAATAATTAATTAATATTTATAATTCATATTCTAAAAATGAAAATATTTTAATTAATATTTACTATGTTTTTATATAGGCAAAATTTAAAAATTGTACAAAGGAAATCATTCATTCGTCGTTTACTCAAAAACGAAAAATTTTATAATTTTGCATATTGATAAAAACGTGATAAATTTTTATAGACTTGTGAAATAATAATTATTATTTGAAGCATGTAATAATCAAAATTTATTATTTAGTTTAAATCTGTTAAGAAATTCTTATGCACAAATAACAATTTAATTTTGCAATAGCATCTATTTTACAATTAACTATTTAATTTTGCAATGATATTAATAAGATATTTATATAATTATAACGATTGAATAATTCCGTTATTAATGAAAAAAATAAACTTTATCTCATAAGTGATATAATCATACGCTAACGACAATACGTTAATTTTATTAACGCTATTAAAAGCTCCCATTAATAAAAGTGATTTTTATTTTAAGAGCCATCTTTTAACTTCCCACAGAACATTTTTTCCAAAATATTTTTAAATTTTAATCAATTAATAATAAAAAAAAATGATATTTCAAAATGTATGTGCATCACGAAATTTTGCATATAAAAAGCATAAACAAAAATTCCTAGATAAATAAGAATGAATTTTAAATCAAACATAATTTAATGAAAATTTTAAAAATATTGACAGCAAATGTGGGGAAAAAAAGGATAGAGTTTATGTCATTTATTAAGAACTTTGTTATTCTTTACGATATAATCATAAAATTATATTTTCTAGAGAAACAAAAATCCATTTTTCTTTATTTTCCATAACTTTTATAATTAACATAGATTTTATTTATATTAAATTATCTAAAAACTTTATTTTTATTGTATTTATATTAAATTACATAAAACCTTATTTTTACTTTATTTGTATTAAATTACCTTAAATCCTGCCTTATTTATATTATATTTCAAAAAAAAGTAAAAATGAAACAGTGCACAAGCTAAAGTTATTAGTTTTGATACTTACAAATATTTTGCAGTTTTTATTTATTTTTTAAAACTATATTTCAGTCATTTTTTTATTTATACAGAATATACTTCAAATTAATTTGCTAAAAATAATAAAAAACAAAGTAACTATGTTTTAAAAATAAAATAGAAAAACTTTTCTGAATTGTTTCTTTTATAACAAGTCTTCAATCTTTATTTCTCCCCTACATTTTATAGAAAAAAAAAAAAAAAACATAAATTTAATATAAAAACAAAGACAGGTTAATTTAACATTCCTTAAGAATATTTTAGTAGGTTTTAAAAAACAATTTAAAAAAATTTTTCCTCTCTCTGTCTTGTTAAAGATGTTTCTTGTTTTAACATTCTAATGTTTATATTAATAAGATCATTTAAATAATAAATTAGACTCGCAATGATCTAGAATTGCTTATCATGACTAAAACTAACATTAAAATTTTAATATAAGTAAAATATGCAGATAAAATAGCATAATTAAACATCTTAAACATACACATTCAAATGCCGAGAGAGTATGGTGAGCTCAGCGGGGCATATATCAGCAAGTGTGCCGCTAAAAACTTTTTCTTTGTTCCCTTGGTATCAAGACGGGGAAACTGGTTTACGGGATCGAGGGGCCCTATAGTGCATTGCACTCGTAGTAGAACTAGACATACTTTACAAGGTCAATTAAATTTCATTTGCTATTTTTTGATTACGAAATTAAAAACTAAATAAAAAGATACAAAATTATCTTATTATTGTTTTATTAATATTGCTTTTAAATAAGATTCGAATTGCAAACGATCCATTTGTGAAATGAATTACATAGAACAATAGATAGTGTGTTCGAATCGTTTCTACTAGTTAGTCTTTTTTCTCTTTTAAATTATTATTAATAAAATATTCTTAATCGTTATGATTCAACAACACTATTGCTTTTAACTAATATTCGAACTGCGAACGATTCATTTATGAAAAGGAATTATAGAACAATAGATAATATAACATAACATAATAATAGATAACAATAAATAACAATAGAACTAAGTTTGAATCTTTTTAATTAGTTTTAGTCTTTTTTTATTTTAATTGTTATTACTAGAATATTCTTAATTGTTACGATGCAAAAAATACTATTGTTTTTAAATATTCGAATTGCAAAACGATTGATTCGCGGAAAGGAATTATAGAACAATAGATAGTAAAGTTCGAATCTTTTATTTAGTTTAGTCCTTTTATCTCTAATTATTATTAATAAAATATTTTTAATTGTTATGGATGCAACAATACCATTGCTTTTAAATAATATTCGAATTGCAAACGATTGATTCGCGGAAAGGAATTATAGAACAATAATAAAGTTTGAATTTATTTAGTTAGATAGTGCCTGAATCTTATTTTGCTTGGGTCCTTTTTATCCTTTTTATTTTTAAAATTTTTTATTATTAACAATACCATTGCTTAATATTTTAATTGTAAAATGATTACCTGCGGAAAGGAATTATAGAACAATAGATAGTGCCCGGAATCTTTTATTTAGTTTAGTCCTTTTTATCTCTAACTATTATTAATAAAATATTTTTTAATTGTTATGAAACAATACCATTGCTTTTTAAATAATATTCGAATTGCAAACGATTGATTCGCGGAAAGGAATTATAGAACAATAGATAGTAAAGTTCGAATCTTTTTATTTAGTTTAGTCCTTTTTATCTTTAATTATTATTACCAAAAATATTTTTAATTGTTATGCAACAATACTATTGCTTTTAAATAATATTCGAATTGCAAAACGATTCATTCGTGGAAAGGAATTATTATAGAACAATAGATAGTAAAGTTCTGAATCTTTTATATTTAGTTTAGTCCTTTTTATCTTTAATTATTATTAATAAAATATTTTTAATTGTTATGATGCAACAATACTAATGCTTTTAAATAATATTCGAATTGCAAACGATTGATTCGCGGAAAGGAATTGAGAACAATAGATAGTAAAGTTCGAATCTTTTTATTTAGTTTAGTCTTTTTTTTATCTTTTAATTATTATTAATAAAATATTTTTAATTGTTATGATGCAACAATACCATTGCTTTTAAATAATATTCGAATTGCAAACGATTGATTCGCGAAAAGGA
The DNA here is from genome assembly GCA_021605095.1 of Caerostris extrusa. Lineage (NCBI taxonomy): Eukaryota > Metazoa > Arthropoda > Arachnida > Araneae > Araneidae > Caerostris > Caerostris extrusa. Next base: position 11,880 of record BPLR01006955.1, on the reverse strand, counting down.
ATTATAGAACAATAGAGTAAAGTTCGAACATTTAACCTTTTTATAATTATTATTATAAAATAACATTGTTATAGAACTAAGCTTTTAAATAATATTCGAATTGCTTTTTTAACAATAGATAGTAAAGTTCGAATCTTTTTATTTAGTTTAGTTTAAATTATTATTAATAAAATATTTTTTAATTGTTACGATGCAACAATACCATTGCTTTTAAATAATATTCAATTGCAAACGATTGATTCGTGAAAGGAATTATAGTACAATAGATAGTAAAGTTTGAATCTTTTTATTTAGTTTAGTCCTTTTTATCTTTTAATAATTATTAATAAAAATTTTTTAATTGTTATGATGCAACAATACTATTGCTTTTAAATAATATTCGAATTGCAAACGATTCCATTTGCGAAAGGAATTATAGAACAATAGATAGTAAAGTTCGGAATCTTTTATTTAGTTTAGTCCTTTTTATCTTTTAATTATTATTAATAAAATATTTTTAATTGTTATGATGCAACAATACTAATGCTTTTAAATAATATTCGAATTGCAAAACGATCCATTCATGGAAAGGAATTATAGAACAATAGTTAGTAAAGTTCGAATCTTTTTATTTAGTTTAGTCTTTTTTTATCTTTTAATTATTATTAATAAAATATTTTTAATTGTTATGATGCAACAATACTATTGCTTTTTTACTAATATTCGAATAGTAAACGAAATTGTAAACGAATTCTTTTTGCAAAAAGGAATTATAAACAATAGATGGTAAAGTTCGAAAATTTTTTGGTTCTACAAACAATTTATAGTAAACGAAAAGGAATTTTTAAGAAAAAATAAAATTTGGGTGAAACTATGGGGGCAACAAATAAATTTAAAAAAAAAACAATTACTGATATCTGATTAAATATTAAGCTTTATATAAAATAAAACTTTTTATAAAATTGTTTTTGAAGAAATATGAAGTACTATCAAACAGTAAAAAATTGTATTTTGTTCATTAACAAATATTAATTCTTTAAAATATTTTTATGAGATTATTATTAAACTCTCTTAGTTAAATTAAAAATTGTAAAAGGCTTGAAGAAAATTTACGATTTTTGTATTACTGTTACAAAATTTCATTCACCAAAGATGATAAAAAAATACTTATCTGAAACATGCTTTTAATACTTTTGCATTTAGCTTTCTTTATCAGAAGCATAAGTAAATTAAAAATTACAGAAATGTTGTGTATGTAATAATTTAAGTGTTTTCAAAATGTAAAGAACAATAAAATTAAAAATATAAGAAAAACAATTCTCATAGTTCAAAAAAAAAAAAAATTATCATAAACATCATTTCACATTTGATATAAAAGAAACTTTTATATTAATATATAAAATAATGCAATCAAAATATTTAAAATAAAAACATTCCCACCCATAATAGATTTCATTTCAAAAATACTTTCAAATATAGACATCCAATATTTCATTATATATTTAAAGGATTGTACTTGATTCAAATTTTTATTTTTATAGCATTTCACAATAAAATAACAATGAAAAATAATATTTAACAAATGTTCTATAAATAACATTTATATTTTTAAAATCGAAATTCAACGACATATATAAAAACACACAATAATTTAATTTACAATATTTACACATATGCCAGAGAAATGAATTATAGATGAAAATACTAGAAAATGCAATACACGAATAAAGAATAAAACAGTTGATCCAAAAACACAAGTACACAGTTGAATTCCGCATTAATAATATACAATACATACCTTAAATTCTTAGAAGCAATTCTTTTTGATCAAAAATGTTGTTCAATATTGTAGAAAAGAATTTATTGTCTGAAAATGTTGCAAACACCACAGTATTATGGAAACAAAACAACGATAGTGACAGAATCTTTTGTTTAGATATAAAGACTTTATGAAGCATGATAAAAGTAAATTTGATTGTTGAGTTAAACAGCATCATATAGTTTTATGGATGAGAATTCAGGCTGTTGAAATTCAATGGCAAAATGAAAAACCTTAACTGAAGAACTCTTATAAAATTAAGCATAGGCGAGAAGTCTATGTACATAGACATACAGAATTTTTGTTTAAGAATAATAAAGTAATGAAGTTGTTTAATCCACATTTTTCCTTTTAAGTTTGTTTGCAGAAATGATAAACATATTTGTTGAAATCCAGTTGGTAAATCTTTGATTCACATTAAAAGTTGCACATAAAATCCTTGAAGACCAAAAACACAAAGAGACAATGAATAATTTTAACGAATCATATGGCCATAAGATCATGTGGCCATATATAATATCACATTTTTGTAAAATCAATGTTTAAAGAGGATTAATCCATGGCATCCACCGAAAATCAGTTACAAAATTGATAAATACTGAATGTATCACTGAGCAACATTGAGATAATATTGAGAAATTATTGAAAGATCTTCATTGAGGATCATATTGTAAGTTATCTAGGAAGATTCAATATACTGAGCATAAAATTGAAAAATAATTGAAAAAATTGAATATAGATCTTTACTGAGTGTTACACTCAAAACTGATTACACTGATATTGAGATAGTTATTTCAAGTCTTTTTGTAATTCTATAATGTTTTTAAAATTAATAAAATTTAATATATCATATATCACAGAAATAGTTTGTTGGTGACTGAGAGTGACTCAATTGGACACAATGAGTCACATATGAATAGCAGAAAGCTGACTGTATAACTTGAATATAAAGGTGTAACCACGTTTCCAATATGGCTGAAAATTTGGTTTGTTTAAGGCTTTAAAAGGCATAAGGTTATGTTAAGGTCTCACATTATTCTTAAAAATAACATAACTATTACTGGATACGCTATTACTATATTTCTTCTTAGAAATGAGACACTTCTTAAACGCAATCTAATTTTGTCTATGAAAATTCAGTTGATCAAACTAGTGCAAAAATAATTCAGATATAATTTTGGGGTGATTTAACAACGATACAATAAATATGTTTCACAACAAAAGCCAATAAAATTCATAATCAATTTCTATTTTTGATGATGCTCAAAAATATAAACTCAGTTTTCCTTTATTTTCTCTAAAAGCTCTATTTTTCAAATTATAAATCATAGTTAAATGTGGTTTATATGAAGATGGAATGCCATTCATAAAGGCATTACAAGCATAAATTTCATTATGGCGTGGATAAATGGCATTCCTCATTGGCACGGCATAAATGACATTCTCATAATGAATGGCATATTCATAAATAGAGGGCTGTTCATATTGGCAATGGCATTCGCGAAGATTGATGATTGTTTAAAATTTTAATATTCCATATATAATCTATATATATATTTTATAATCCATATATAATTTATATAATCCAATTTCCTAATCTATATTATAGCTTTATTTAACAGATTTATTAATGACAGTATAGAAGACAAAAAATTAATACACTGAAAATTATCTACATTTAAACGACATGGAATCTCTTTTGATATTTTTCCAGAATTACTTCATATTCATATATTGGTTCTCAAATCAATTAACAATTATGGTCATAATAAATTCTATGGTACCAAACTTTCCTTTATATTCAATATGAATCTAATAATTATATTTCCTCTTTTCTAAGGGAAGGCATCATACTCAGAACGATATATGCTCAGGGATTTAAAGATTCCGTTACAGTTGTGAAGGAAATTATCCTTTTTTTTTTTTAAATCTCTTCCAAAATGTCATTATTAAATAGATCGCCTTTAAATTGCCTATTTAAATCGCCTAATAGTTAACATTTTTGTTATTTACAGCAGAGAAGATCATATACACCGTAGATCAGATCTTTTGATTTACTTCACGAATTGCACTAATATCCACACATAGTTTTTATCGATACGATGTTGATGAACAAGATGATATCGAAATAAAATAATCGATAGCAAATAATCCAACGGTGTAGATAATGCCATTATAATAATAATAAAAAAAATTCAAAGTATATCCAAAAAAAATTATTGCTAATATTCCGTTAACTCGAAATTTAGGAATCAATTTTATCTTTTGATACACTCTCACTTTCAACCAGCTACATCATCACAACATTCCTCTTTTTGGTTCCGAAGTCTGACCAAAAAAGGATGGACACTCTTCCTCCCACCCCCTTGGTCAACCCCCTCCTCCCCTCAGAGCCTATGCATATTATTCCTCCCATTTTTCTTTCTTTTTATCAGGGCATGTTCCCTTCTATTCAAGTCAGTCCGTCACTCAAGTCCTGGAGACCCCCCTCCCCTTCCCCAGACAAGGGGTCACCCGCGAGTCGTTCACCCCCTCCGTACGACCCCTGACCCCTTGTAACGGCCGCCATTGGATATCTGAATATAACCTGCTTTTCCAGCCAATAGAGGTGGCGAGGACAAAATCTCTGTATATGACCCCCTCTACGAAAAAAAGGTGTTGAAAAACGGTCAACAGACTTGCCCATATATAAAATAAATATCATGTCTATCCCTATATATAGGCAGAATGGCGCACCTATATATAGAAAATAAAATGCAGATAAGGCCATACAAACTGTATGCTTCTATCAAACTAATAAAATGAATCATTATGGCTTATAGTCAGAAATATATTAAAAAGATTAACCTTGAAATAAGTAGGTTACGAAAATATTAATGATTCTAATATCACGAAAATATAATATTGCTCTTATTTTAAAATTGAGCTTTACAATATTGGTTGTTATTAAAATGTATATACACCTCGTCAGAAAAATTGTCACATATAAGTATGTTTAAATTTTTTTACAATTGTTTAGATGAAAAAAATGAATTGGTCACAAAAATACTTCTATTAAATTCTTTAAGAATAATTATTCGCATGCTATCTAATTCCACAATTTAGGTATAAAAAGAACTAAACATGGAAAACAAATATAATAATAAAAATGAATAAAAGAATAAATAACCAAATAAAAATGAAATATTTTCTCTTTAAATTTTTTAAAAAATTTTTAGGGTCAAGGATTAACAACAGAAAATTAGCAATGTCATTATTTAATGATGAATATATCAATGTGCAATCTTGAATTTAAACAACATACATGCATAACTTCCTATCTTTAATGAATCTTTTATTTTTACTTAATAGTATATTTCTACAAAAATCGTGATAATTTCTAAATCACTAATCATTTTTTATTTAAACATTTCATATTTTCGACTTATTAAATAGCCACAAAAACTTTCTTTAAAAATATATTAAAAAGATTAACCTTGAAATATGTAGGTTATTAAAATACAATGATTCTAATAAAATAAAATATAATATTGCATTTATTTTAAATTTTAGAGCGTTATAACATTCACTGTTATTATAAAGTATATAGAACCCTTAGAAAATTGTTTTAATTTTTATTACAATTGTTTAATTGAAAAGAAAAATGAATTGGTCAGAGAAAAACACTCCTGAAATCCTTTAACAAGGAATTATTCTTATGCTATTTTTATTCGTCAATTTCGGTATAAAAAGAACCAATAGCCAAATAAAATATATAACATTTTCCCCCTTTAAAATTTTATAAAGGTTTTTAAAAGGTCCAGGACTAAAGACTATAAAATTAACAATATCACTATTTAATGATGTTTATCATTGCAAAATCTCTAATTTAAACAATAACATGAATAACTTCTATCGTTAATGAGTATTTTAATGTTTTACCTAATATATTTCTACAAAAAAAAAGTGATAAGTTCTAAATTATCAATCAGTTTTAATTTAAACATATTGCACATTCGACTTATTAAATAAATATAGATATTAGACTACCACTATAGATAAATTTTTTTTGGAGTGATGTTCCAAGATGCGCGCACATCATGAATTCGCGGAATATAATTTAATTGTTCTTGCGAACTCATAACAGTAAAAACATGAATAAAACAGGCAATATCTGTCATATATTAACAAGAGGATATTATTTTAAAATCAAAATTAATTTTTCATATTTTCGACAGTTAATATTAGAATATATGGATGCACACATGATGTATTTTTTTCATACATTGGTTTTCACTACTTTGATCATTATAAAATAAAAATATATTTTGTAAAAGTGTGATATATCTCACGGGCCAGAAAAATATTCAAGGCGGGCAGCCGGTTTGGCCACCCTGGTTTGAAAGTAAGAAAATCAAATCAAGATCATAAAAGTAAAAAATATGATAATCATTCAAATATTATAATCAATAAAATATGATAATCACAAAATAAAATATCAGAAATACAAATGCATCTATAATAAAACTTGAAAATACTAAATAAATGGAAAAATAACTACATTTCAGGGACATCCAACTCATTTAGTTCTTATTTTTTTTTTTTTTTATTCACATATATTTTTTATAAAATTATATCCCAAAAAAGTTACCAGAAAATAAATTATTCTATAAATTATTATAGGGAATGACGGCCGAGTGACTAACTCTCTGGCGCTCGATGCCACTGGTTTTTCGGGTTCGAGTCCCGACGGTGCCACGGATGTTTGATGTGGTTCGGAATCCACTTTAAAGGGTAGTCCCAATCTAATGATTGTTGAGCATTGAGAGTAGAGCTGACAAAAATCTACTCCATAAAAATGAAAACATCTCCTATCTCGAAATCTGCTAGTAAGCAGATGGTTTTGATCCCACCATGGGGCAGTTGCGCCAATGAAGGAGAATTATTATACATTTTTGTTATTTTCTATAAATTACGTAATTAAATTTCAGATTATAGGTTAATTTAATAATGATTTATTTAATAATAAATGTTTGACATTTGAAATTCTAAAAGGCACAACATCACATCTAAATTAAAACTATTATAGTAAAGAGATCCCTATAATGCCTTGATGATCAGAACTATATTTTAATGAAATATATTGTTAGGTGGAAAAAATCTATTCATCTGATTCTCATAGTCCATTAATTAAGACCAATTATAGTAAAAGAGATGAATGTTTCGGTAACAATCTTCGAGCATTATTTTTGTTCGGCTCTTAGGCCAGCAGCAACTCAATTGTGGGACAGTTCCCTTTAAAAACAATTCCGCTCAATGAAGACAATGCTAGTTCACGAAAACTGTTTCTATATTAATAAAGTTCTTCTATAAGTAGGTATAAGTAGGTAAAAGGTAAGGTATAAGTAGTTACTTATACCTTAAATGTTTAAATGAGATTATGGGGAAAAAAAGTAAACTTTGAACCCTACGTATTTTGAGAACCAATACTTTTATAATAATGCTCAAACTGTTTTGACGTCTGAATTCATCATTCTCGTTCATTACAAAAATCCAAAAAATTAAGAAAATTATAGTCTGAACACGATTACGAAAGAATACTTTAAGCAACATTGAGCCAGAATCTCCTATACATATGCATGGTAGATTGAATTTTTTCAAAATGTTTTCCATAATTTGAATCAGAATGACTGTTTTTGAACTTTTTTATGTAATTCATCTTGACTTAATATCTTTATAATTTACAAGGTTATAGTAAATAATGATTAGCGTTTTGGCGCTCGATGCCATAGGTTTCGGATTACAAATCCGTCGGTGCCATGGACATTTGTAATGGTTCGGAATCCACTTTAAACTGTAGGCCTCGGTCTGATGACTGTAGAGCGTTGGAAGTAGTGGGCTGACAACCCTACTCGTAAAAAAGATCTTTGTCTCGAAATCTGCCAATAAGCAGACGGTTATAACGATAAATATGTCAGGCATTACAATTATTAATGTTTTTCTGTAATATTCACCAGGTTCAAAATTTGATACTGGAATTCAGATATCAATTCAGATTATCAAAAGGAATTCTCAAGGTTTCAACCACATGTGCATTTTGAGAACATAATAATATTTCGCCATTTAAAAACTGAACAGTGTTTTCATCACTAACTGTAAGTTCTCTAACTGTAAGTATTTCATTTCAAATTGCGGTAATCTTTCTCTTATGCCAGGCAAATAATTCTGTCAAAATATTATTTATTATAAAATAATAAATAATAATTTATTATAGCAAGAAATCTTGCGTGATTTTAGGACACACGAGATCTCAGAGAGAGATATTTGTATAGCGTAGGGTTTCCAACTAGAAATCAACTGATGGCAGGTCCGCTCTGGCGGTCTTTACCGCATGTTTCTGGTTCGAGTCCCGGCGATGCCCTGGTTGTTTGTAGTGGTTCGGAATCCACTTTAAACCGTAGATCCTGGTATAATAGGATCGTAGAGCGTTGTAGGAGTAGTGTTACTCGCATCCGTATCATATCTTCTTGCTACATGTGCCTCCTGGGTAGTGCTAAATGAGTAACAGCGGCCCTTGAGTGCAGCCCTGCTTATGGCATAAAGATAACCGTCTCTGTATTGAAAGCTGCATTAGAAAAAGGGGCTCCAACTTATTAAGTGTGTTGCAAATTCACGTAAGATTCCTTCCGTAAATTCTGGAACACCCTTTATTAATAAATTTTTATTTCTATACAATAATCTTAATAATAATAACATTATTATTATTATTATGCTAGTAAAATGAAGTAGATATATAATGTCTAGATTTCAATTATACATGAATCTTTAAATATCAATATAAAAATTGGAATTTACCAAAATCACTCCAAATATACACTTGTAAAAAATTAATATTTGCATTGATGACAATTCAGTGTTGATATTTTAATCGATATATCCATAAAAATTTATTTAAAAAGTAAATTATTTTATATTTTATGTAAGTAACTTGCAAGGCAAATATTATGAAAAAAAAAAAAAAAAAAGTGAAATACATGACATTGCAACAAATCATGAAATTTTTTTCCTTGCTGAACATTTTTATTAAAAACACTTCAATGCGTCAGCAATATCTTCTAGAGTTTATCTTGAAGAATATTGACTTCCTAAATTTCAAACATAAGAGAAATACTAAATGTAATACCCACACACTAAATATATGCAAACTGTACAATATAAATTGAACTAAATGTGTGCAAACTGTACATCAACAGATTGTAAATGATAAACTTTACAATTACTTTTATTAGACATACACATATAAATTTATTTTTTGGAAAGTTTTTACGAAAAGTAGATTAAGGTAAAATAATATTCTTCAATATCATTTACTAAATTTCAAACTGAGAAAGAATATATTTAGAAAAGAAAACTTATGACAGAAGTAATACGTAGTGAATCTCTAAATACACTCATGTCCATAAATTAAGGATAATGAAGTTCAGCAAAGAAAGAGACAGAAGCAAAACAAATTTTTACTTATTTGTAAAGTCCATTTATTAAACAAAAGGTAAAGAGCAAAAAAGATGCTATATGTTTGACATAATTAATAAAAATTGCGATTTTTTCTCCCTGGCAAATTTCAAAAAGAACTTATTTACAAAAAACAGCTTAACATGGTTAGCATGATGGTTAATATGGAGTATGTCTCTCGGACGATGCAATACAGGCCTTACAACGCCTAGGCATGCTGAGTATCAAATTATCAATCTGATCTTGGGGAATATTACACCACTCATCAAGCAATGCCCTCCGAAGTTCCGGTTGACAGGTGGGAGGGTTGACGGCTGCAGACGTCGGCTAAGCATATCCCACACACATGCTCTATTGACTTCAAACCGGTGAAGTATGCTGGCCAATCCATGGTGATATCCTCCCAATTGAAGGCATTCGTCTGAATGTTTGCACGGTGAGGACGGGCGTTGTCATCCATAAACAGAAATTCAGCACCCATGGCGCCCCGAACAAACGTACTTGTTGTTCCAGAATGACATCCCGATAGATGTGGCCTGCCATCGTTACACTCTGAACATGCAGGTCAGTTCTGGAACCAAAGAATACCTCCCAAAGGCCATCCTGCACCACCATAATGTCGTTCAATCAATGGTGTTCCCCTTCTCTTGGTGGTAACGGGTGCCTGGCGCTCTCCATATGAAAGTCCGGCGAGAATCAGACTGCAAACTAAACCTGGACTCGTCGGAAAACATCACACCAGACCACTGTTGCGGTGTCCACAATGCATGCTCTCTACTCCACATACATACTCAGCTTTTTTTCTCAATACTATTGCTTATTGGTACATTCTGCAAAAAATTTACAAAAATATTTAATTGAAAAATATGATCAAGCGTAAAAATCATTTACAAATTCAATAACACCACGTTATATAGCGCATGCTGGAAAGATGGTAAAAACGATGGCTTTATAAAGATTTGATAATACTTTGTGCCCTTAAAGTAAAGCTCATAATGCGTCATACAACGAGGGACTAAAAATAAAGAAGATAAAAAAAAAAGTAATACATAAAAAAGAAGAATAAAAAAAAAAAAAAAAAAAAAGGTAATTGAATAATAATAAATAAAAGAAGTAATTGAAATATTATAGTAATTGACAATTCTTTTTGTAAGTAATTGAATTACATTCTAAAAGAACATTAATTACTTTTTTAATTATACTTTTATTCTTCTTGATTTTACTAGTATTCTTTACATTTTTAAACTACTTATAACAAAATAATTAAAGAACATTAGAGGTAATTGATGTTTAATTATTAAATTAATATCAATTAATTAAACAATTTTTCAATGAAAATATTAAATTAGTTGATACGTGACAAATGAAGATAATACCATATATTATTAAAAATAAAAAATAAATAAATTATTTTTTTTTTTTTTTCTTTATAATATTAATTTCATTTAATCGGAAGAATTTTTATAAGCCCTTATAAATTTTACATGCACAGGCAATAAAAGTTAAATTTCACTTAAAAGTGAGCAGGAAATAAAACCAATTTTGTATCCAACATAAAAAAAAATATGGAAGTTTATTAATTAACCACATTTTTAATTACTTTCATATTTCATAGCTTAGGGTGATTATATTATTTGATTATATTTTGAATATTACAATTACTTTATTATCAAAATTCAATGTGATATTTAAAACATAAACAATATTGTTATATTTTGTATTAGTTCACTATCAATTGATTAAAACTTTTTAAAAATTTATTTAATTAAAAATTAATTAATTAATTTTTAATAATCAAATTAAATTAAATTACTTAAAAATGTTCTTTTAAATTACATTATACATCCATACTTTAATATAGAGAAAAAGAAAAGCCTGCTTAAAACATTTTTTTTTAATTTTTAAAAAGCTAATGTTGATTTGTAAAAATAACCTTATGTTTATCATTTTACTTAACAAAAAAAATACAATCTTAAATGAAATTATAACATAATATATGTAAATTACAATTAAATATTATAAAGTTTTACTATAAATAAAAAACAAAAGAAAATGAAAAAAAAAGTGCGCCAAAAAAGTACATACATGAAAAAAAGTACTATGCGAATATAACATTATCGAGGATCTTAACCATTAATTAAGAGTTTATAATGTAAAAAATTATAATGAATATCAACCTCTTCCAAATTATGATGAGAAAACCTCCTATCAAAAATGTAAAATGTCAAAACCTCATATCAAAAACGGGCCAAATAAAGAAAAATAAACAGTACGTCAAAAAACAAAAATACATATAAAAACTATACAAATAAAACATTATCGGGAATCTTAGCTTTTTAATTAAGAGTTAATTTCTACAATGTAAAAATTGTAATAAATATCATACCTCCTCCAAATTATGATGACGAAACCTCATATCAAAAATGTAAACAAAAGCTGTTGGTCGGTCATTCTTTTGCTAGACATTTTAGCTATCATTGTATGGATAAAAAACTTCAAAAATTCTTTTAATTAAATAATTAATTAAACAATCTACATCATTAATAATTTTAGGAAGGAATTATTACCACAGCAGGGCCCGATCCTGAGCT